>JAHZMZ010003230.1:0-33831 GCA_027743805.1 Lepidocyrtoides sp. E14 | reverse complement strand
ACCTTTAAAAGGTGTTTCTAAAGTTTGCCATCTTCCAACCTTCCAAACATCCCGTATCAACAACGTTACCTTAGCTTCATGTAGGAGATTTCCATAAACGCCAAGGGTATAGCAACATCGCCGACAAGCAACACACAGAGAGCGTTTGAAGTTATCTAGGGAGAGTACTGAAGTAAATCTGACATGGTGAGTGTATTAAAAAGAAAACGAACTAGAAAAATGTGCATAAACGTAAAGTAGAGTGTATATAGAGTACCAAGGATTTGGCTCATCTCAACTGTTCTTGTATCATATCAATTCATCCAACAACTGTCCGAAATTCCAAAATGGTCATTTTCTCTGGTTCAATGAAGGGCAAGAAAATAATAATACGCTATCACTTTGTTACAGATATCATTTATTTCTTTTTCTCCTCATCTTCTTTATCCTATTCTCATACTTGTTCCACCACACGAGATAGGATAGCTCAGTCCAGTTGAGTCAAATAGAGTTAAAAGAAGTATCCGTCCAAATAGTAATAAGATTCACAAAGACACACACACACACAACTGCTCACTTTATTCAAAATGATCTCTTCTTTTTTATTCACCCAGCTCACTTTATTATTATTACTATTGATATTATATTATGATAGGATCATCCATTCAACTGCCTGTTTGGTTTCATGACTTTTGACTTGACGAGGGTCCATCTTTTTCTTCTCTCACTTCTCATCTAGATTTGTTGTGTGGACATTCCAGTAAAACGACTTCATTTACTCAAACTGTCTCTGTCTCTCTTCTTGGTTTGGTGATTGTTGGTGGTGGTTCGTCGAACAAGAAAAAAACCTGCTTGTTGTTTCGTTTGTGTCTGCTTCTTGTTCGACCGCACAAAGCTGGGTGATGACCACAGTCAGTGCAAAAAATATCACATCCCTACTTTCGTTTTTTCTTGTACGATGCGGGAAATGTGGTAGGCATATTATACCGAGGCAGACACACAGCACATCAAATGCACATAATATTCTCACACTCTAGCTCTTTGATAGTGATACATATTATATTTTTATATTTTATAGCTTGCAAAGAAATCCCACGACTCACAGTTGCATTTTTTTAAACATCAACCAGACCATCCGACTTTTTTTTAAATAGATGACTTGTTGTAACAAAAGGTAATTACTTCAGCTTATTCACCTTTTTATTTCATTATCATCAACAACGACCTAATCAAATGGATCATTGATTTGAAGGTGTGCAATTTTTTTTATATTCGTGACTTCAAGTCCGAATAAAAATGCAAAAAATGATCAAACTTGTTGTTGGCCCGTCGTCGGTCTGCCTGTCATCCTCTTTTTATCTTAATACTAAACTCGTTAAAAGTGAGAACGATAAATAATTCTCAGTGAATTAAGATGCACCAATTCACGCTTCATTCTTTCATTTAGATAATCTATCCTATTACTATTATGCCTAAAATGTTTGGTATCTCCATTTCTATTACAATTTCTATTATATTATTATTATTTCCAACTATGTATCTTTTGTACATTGTTCCACTCTTCTTTTTTTTCCTTTTTGTTTGGCCAGAGGAAAAACAGCAATAATACAAAAAGGAGGACAAAAGGATCATCATCATTATTGTTTCTTATCGGTTTTATCAACATCACAGTGTCGGCCGACGAAAAATAGTGTGAAATGTGCAGGAGTTGTGCTCATTGCCTTTTAGCCAGCTAGCCCTACCTGCTTGCTTGCTGTATTGTCTTGCATTGTTGGTGTTATTCGTTCCTGGGCCATGTGCTTGCCCTCGAAAGGAGCTTGAATGATGATGATGATGAAGAGATACAATGCAATGATGCCATTCAATTGTTGTAATTTAGACGGCATCCTCTGATAAGAAGCTCAGAATGAAAGAAGTCATGAGAAGAGAAGCTGCTGCGCCAAAAAAATATACAGCAAGTGTACAATAGATTTACTATTACAACAGACAGATTTTTTTTCCTTCCGTAAGGCTATCATCTAAAATATATCGCATCGTCTGGAGGAATCTTTTAACACGCTATATTATCATAGTATATATTATGGCCTGGCCTGGCCTGTCGGCTTTTTCTGCAGTGACCATGTTAATGATCATCATCAAGTACAATATCTCTCTCTTGTTTTTCTTTTTTATACACCGAGGGTCATTATTACATTTTCACTGAATTGCCACTTAACTTTTGGTTGAGCTGAAGAAATTATACAATTATTGCATGAGATAAAATAAAAACATTATGCGGGTTTTGCATGTGCATGTATGTTCATGTACCTGGGAGAGGTCTCATTATTCCATTCAATTCTATTATAACATTTTACTTTAATTTTTGTTTTGACTTTACAAAACTCGTAAACCATCATCGTCACAAATCAAGTTTTTTTTGCAAACTACAACAGCAGCAACATCATCATTGAACATAACACAATCAGAAACTAACAAAAACATGGTGGTATTGTGTACTATGTAGGTTGTTGGGATGTAGTACATACATGCATTCAGAATACAATATACTTAAATAAGTATATTGTATTCTGAATAAGTACAATATTACAATAAGTACAATAAGTACAATAAGTACAATATTGTACTTCTCATGATGATCCTCAGATTGAGGTTGGGATGATGGGACATTCCGTCAGACAGATTATAATGGATTAATATCATTATAAAAAATCTCCGTGTTTAAAGTAACAAACGAGCTCACATTACTCCTTGTATAAAATGAGACGACAGTGGTTGTTGCATTTATTACAAAAGTCAAATAATATATTTTTACAATAATAACACATCTCTGTTAAAAATTCCCCAAAACATTTTGTATGTTTTTACTTTTTTCCTGTGAATGGAAGGATGTAACATGTATAGAAAGAAAAACCAACAAGTATAATGCTACTTGTATGTCAGCCATAAGTTGCGAATCTCAATTATAAGTGAAAAATGTTTTCATATATGTCTGTCCTCTCTCTTTTCTTTTTCATCATCAACAAGAATTGTTGTTGCACGTTGGTACTACGTCTGCTGCTTGGAGAAGAAGATGAGAGGACGGAACAACATGACAGGGTACAAGACAGGACAACTTGAGATTAAAGATATCATCTTCTTGGTATATCCTCATCAGAGGGAAAATAAAGTTGAAGGAGACTAATAGAAGGGGTAAAAAAACTGGAAATGAGAAAAATGTGTAACGAGACCGTGTACTGCGGATGCGACTGAACTGTGAAATAATAACTACTTGCATACAAAAATAAATAAATAATATTGCCCGTATCAGAATACTCCCAATAAATGTTGTGTGCATGTTAGGGAAGTAAGAAACTCAAGCAAAATAATGCTCAACTCTTGCCCCCCAAACCGGCAAAATGGTAAATTTTAGTTATTTGCACAAGCGCTTTTAGGCATACCAGACGTTCTTTCGGGTTAT
This sequence comes from Lepidocyrtoides sp. E14, assembly GCA_027743805.1. Taxonomy (NCBI): domain Eukaryota; kingdom Metazoa; phylum Arthropoda; class Collembola; order Entomobryomorpha; family Entomobryidae; genus Lepidocyrtoides; species Lepidocyrtoides sp. E14. Next base: position 30,395 of record JAHZMZ010003230.1, on the reverse strand, counting down.
ATTCGTTTCTTTTCTATAAAGTAGACAACGCGACGACGAGACTATAGTTGAGGTTTGATTAATGTACTTTGTGCATATTTACAGTCTTATCACAAATGCACAATCTTGAACTTTGCTCTGAATTTATAGCTCAGGAATGTTTGGCTTTCCTGCAAGTTGCAGGTTGTAACTTTAAACCTGACTTTGCACTTCAAATTTCGAGGAATTCTGAAGTTCATTATTACTACCTTATTATTACTACCATTATTATTATTTTCCTGAGAAAGTAGTAGGAGTTTTTAGGTACGATCAATCACTAACACATCATTCTTTCAATATTGCTCGCCAGCTTAGTAAGCACAGTGAAACTGCTAATTATACCTAGTTTCTACAGCGTAATTAGCAACTATGTGAAGACACACTAAATGTCTACCGTTATTACACCAGGTCTCCCAGTCATCTCTCAATGTACCTATATAGTATCTCATCTTGTTTTAGAAATTTTCGGCGTTGACTACATACAAATTCAAAACCTTGCTAACAAAAAAGATTTCTAGATAGTAGGTACTTATAACTTTCTTCAAAAGTACTTTCCCCTATTGAAATATTTTCTCTCTTCAAATATGTGTAGCGTATGCGTGTCCACCAATGCATGAAACCAAAGGATGGCCACAGATGGTGCAATCGTATTATTTCGTATACATGTCATTTTAAGTGAATAAAATATATTATGCAATTCATTCTTATTTTCTCCTTGATGTCATATTACATTTCATATAATACGAGATGCTTGCCTCGTTGGGTAATTTATAGCTGTAATCCTTCATACATAGATTTATATGGTATATAAGACACCTTTTATATCGTATAATGGAGTTAACAATTCACAATACATAACCCTCCCATACTTCTTTGTCCCAAAATATTGTAATGGTCCGAGAGGCCTTCTTTCAACCACCGAGAAAATCCACCAAGTGTAAGCAATATTTTATGCATTGAAAAGGATTTACTCTAACAACACTGTAAGCTCATATATTTATTACAATATTTTTCAAGTAATATTTGTCATGTCTAAAAGTGCCCTGATATCCTCATAACATTCAAAACATTGCAGAATGCTCAGCATTCAATGCTGTCTTTTTAATATATTATGTTGTGTAGCGAAAACATGTTAAACAGAAAGAAGCATTATAAAAAATATGCCTGGTTTTTCCAAAAGTTGGACTTGTTTCATCTGACACAATAGCCTTGCAAATTTTTCCGCCTTTCAAACCAGAAAATATTCCAAATTTTTATGTCTGGTGCTCTCGATTTGATAGAGAGGAAAAATTATGATATGTGTTCCAAACTTCCAATTAACATTATTCATAAAATTTATTGATAATGCAAAAAAAAATCATTGTGTATTTTATCATGTCATTTCATAATATCATTTCAACTGGCTTTACTCGGCTCTCAGCGACTAAAGTTTTTCCGTCCTTGTGTATGATTTATTATCATGTCACACCTTTATATAAAACAGTTGAGTTGACACTTACGACATTTTCATGTCTTGTGACATTTTATTTGTCACGAATAAAAAAAAGTTTACCATACTTTTTCTCTCTTTGATACAGTCAAAGAGAAAAAGAAAAGATAGCATAAAAAATATATTATGTGCGAGATGAGACAAAGGGGGACTCATGTTAATTCAAATGTATTAAATAAATTTTTCATTCCTACTTATCTCTCTCTCTCTCTCTTTCAATGTCCTTATGTTTTACTTCTTTCAAAGAGAATCTCAGGAGTAATGAGTAGTGAGCAGTGGTGGTGACATTTACATTTTTCTCACAAATTATAACAGCCTACATGGGTTCCTTCAGCACATATTATACTGTTGTCCAATAGAAGATTGTTTTGAAGCCATCCTCTCAGCTGCAGTTCTTTTACAGTGAGATGAAGCCTTTTCGTACAATATTTATGAACTGTGCATGTATCAGAATTATATTTTATATACTGGTCTTGTGACATTTTACACTGGTTTACGGATATTATATGGCACAGTAGTGGTGAGATGAGCAGAGTCGAAAAGAATTTCTAGGAAAAAGACATTCACCACCACTGGGGCAAGGGGATGTCCCGAGCAGCTTGTGTATCTTCTTTACTGATCCAAAAGATGAAATCTACATTCTTGCCATTTTTTTTCTTTCATGCTACACATTTCAAGATAAAAATATGATGATGGATGCGTTGTAAGAAAAGATTGTAGCATTTAAGCAGATGGAATGCCTCTTTTTGTTGAATGACGTGTGTCGCAGAACTCGTAGAGTAACTCATTTTGGGATAGGTAATATGCAGAAGAACCGTTTCAGCAATTTTTTAAATGCCTGTTGTTACAAGATAAAAGAAAATTTGTCGAAATGTCAGCCGTTACTCCCTTTGTTAATGATTTGTTTATTCAAAAAAATACAAAAAAATTGCCAACTCATGAGAAAGCTCAAATTTTAGAATGTTATTTCAGAAGAAGCATGTATGTAGAAGCAGAAATAATTTGATAAAACTTTGTTTGGTTACTTACGGCATGGTTTGTGCGGTTGGTGGAAATCTCTGTGCGTGTTCAAATGCTTGTCTATAAAACAACAAAATAAAACCCAAAATTGTACAAAAACCAAACACATACATCATGAAGATAGAATATATATATTCAGTATTTATTAGATTAAAACCAAGTACATTTATTACAAAAGCCCATAAATAATGCACTGAAAGCAAACAGCAAAATGGTCCTGTATATTAAATAATCTTTTAAAACAATAAACCCCGTTTTCACTGCAAGTCAATAAATGAGTTTATATTTATGATGCCATACAGACAGCCCGACGATATCGAACGATTTTTTTTACTGATTACCAATTTTAATGGACACACCTTTACAATTTTCCAACAATTCAGCGTCAGCATAACAGTATGAAGGATTATGGTACATACGTTGTACTGTTTTAAGAAAAAGGGAAGCATCGAAGAAAGTAGGAGCCAAAAATACAAAATGGTAGTGAGTAGGTGATAAAAACACACTGTTTGAAGAAGAAAACACTCCTTCTTTATTAAAACCTTTGAATGTTTTATAAGTCACGACTTTTCTTCACTTTTTACTTGCTTCATTATTATTTACGGAGGGTGGATATGCTGATGATGATAAGTATAGTTTTTTGTGCTTAACTTTTGAATAAAGTAGATTCGATTAGGATGATTGTGGTGATGATTTCATATCATTTTTGTAATAATTTAACAATTTTAAAAATACATGAAAGCTTGTGTAATACTCTGTAATTTTCATTTCATCAGAGTGAAACCAACCGTAATTTCACTTTAATATTTTATATCCTCTCCCTTTACAAAATAAAAATCTTATTTTTTCTTACGATGGATAAGTAAATGGATGGATAAGATAAAAGGAAGGTATAGATGAACCATCATTTTAAAGAGATGCTTTTGGTTTTTGCACTGTCCTGCACCACCACATATCAGGATTTTTTGCACTACACTGCTGTGATGTCAGTGGTGGGTGATGGTAGTTTATTTGGTAGCCTTGATTAAAATCAAAGATAAGACACCAGCAGCTTATACTGGCATTGTTTTAACATAAAATAAAAAAAAGAAACTTTGCCATTATGAAATTTATGGACGGTTGCAATCGTACTTTAACACTAATGTCAGTACAAAACCAAGAACCAACTTTTCCTCACGTTGGTTTGCTTGTCCTTACAGTCTGTTTTGAATTTTTTTTGCTAAAGTAGTATGGCAGTACGATAAGTAAACTGAAATAGATATAACAATGTATGCAAAATTTCGATCAAGTTAAGAAGTCAAGTATGTACATAAACCTAAGCACGATGCATCAATGCAGCAGTTCATAAGTTCATACAAAGATACAACGCTCAATGTTTACACCTTACTGGGACGCTAGAATATCGATCTCCATTATGGTATGTGACTAGGAAATCATCTAATAAAGAAAGCACAATTCATTTTGTTCGTAATATTATAAACAACGTTGAACCATGTTATGTATGTGTACTCCTTTACTGATACGGAACCCGAAGGATTCTAAAATTAAAAGTTTTGTCATTGATAATACAGTGATCCTTCATCCACCTTCACTACTCCATAAAATGAACACAGTATATCTTACGGTTATTCGCGTGTGTAGCCAATTGACTAACCTGGTTACTGTGCTACTACTGTCACTATACTACCTGCTTGCATGTCAGCAAAAATACAAAAGTATAATATCGATGTCATGTCCATATAAAGCTTCTGTTGCTGATCTGACCTGACCAAAATGATAAAGATCTCATATCCCGCAAAGAGGGGATAACTTACATTCTTTGTAAATACCTCTACTGATACCAATTGTGATGACATTGTGCTTTTACCAGGCTGTTGTTGAACAGCGATAATTTCAGCAGCAGAACATTTCAACTTTCTGCAGTTTTTCCCCTTTTGCTGTGCAGCAAAGTATTTGCAAGCTCTATAATCCAAATAGAGTATGATAATGTGTAGCTTTTAAAAAAAATGAAATATATATTTAGTTGACATGATATACGCATGCTTTCATGTAAAAACCAGTCATCTTTCTCCTCCTGAACCAGATTTGATCAAAAGATGTCATGCGATCAAGATTACACGTAAATGAGGATGGCCAGCTTGGGAGTCATTATGCATGCATCTCTATCTAATAAACAAATTTTTCTTTCTTTTAAAAGTTTCATCGATGGATTTTTAGTATCATGGCATGTTTTCGAGTAGGATTGGATTGAGGAAGAAAATAAATGGTTTAAAAGCCGATGGTACACATGATCATATTATCGAGCTGCTGCCAGCAGCAGTTTCACAGAAGGTATGCATAACACAAACTGCCGATCTGCAATTTTTGATGGTGGTTTGATGCTGATGATATGATAATGAATATACACAGCAGTCAACCCAAAATCATATTTTTTCGTTAGTGCAATGCTACTTCTAATTCTTTATGTATTAAGCTAATCTGAACATTAACTTGCTTTTGTAAGCTCAACATTGGGAAAAAAATGCTGAGATTTTTAGTTAGTAGTAAGTTCTACAGACAAGCAAGCCTAATTTGTCGCCGTCGTCATTTTTTCTTATAATGTGCTCTAGTCTCAGGTTTTTGAAAAAAAAAATTGAAAATTGCTCTTGAAACCCTTCTAAAAACTCACTGATCCGTTTCTTCCTAGACTAGATTATTTTTTCCCAATAAGCTATCTATGCAAGTAAAGTAAAGTAGCATGATGTTGATCTTTTATGGCTAGAGGCGGTATATATCGGGGGCACACATGAAAAATGTGCGCAAAAACTAGATTTGATGATACAAATGATTATGAGGATGATGACGACGAGGAGAATGATAACATGGTAATATTACATATATGCAATCCCTTTTGCCAACCACCAATACCTATGACGGTATATCGATAAAGAAGAAGCTACAGCAGCGATGGATTTTTTGACTGATTGATGGGCGGATATTTGCATCGAAAGCCACGGATGAGCGGATGCAATGCAACAATTGGGGTACGCACATTAGGAAAAAAGGAAGAAAAGTAGTACCGATATACTGGTATTATTATTTTATCATTATACATTACCTTCCTACAATATTACCATCATCATCAAAATGTGATGATGATCACTGTATACCTACTCATATTATCAAAAGGAATGGGTTGATTGAGTAGGAGCATGAGAGATTTAAGCAATTTATTCCACATGCAATTATATTTAGGTATTACAATTTTCATCATAACATGACGTAGACCATATGTAAAATCAGAATAAAAGTAAGGTAAATCACTTGTGAGAAGAACAATAAATAGATTGCGTTGTGTGATATGTGGTATTGCTGCTTTTATTCTACAAAATATTTGGTAATAAGAATTGAAATTACACCTGCTTCTGATCTGCCTGTATACTTATAGGCAATTGAAATGGATAGAATATCCTTTTCAAATTATCCACTCGTTGAAATGCCTTTCTCAGTCTGTATTTTTGCCTTAACATTTTTATACTGCTGTGTTATTATTTTTTTGTCATAATGATATAATCTCATCAATTGCCTATGAAATGGTGAATAGAAGTATAAACATAAAGCAAATTTTGTACAGTTTTCTAAAAATCCTTTATCTCAATGCAAAGATTCTTTTAACAATTCGTATCAGTAGCATACTGATCTGATTTAGTTTTTAGGAAGATAATGGACAAGCAATATAATGTCGTCCCACCATCCCCGTAATCATCTAGTTTAGAATAAAATAATGCTGCTTGGTTGTATCGATCGATCGGCTTGTTTGGAGCTGAAAGAAATGGCAATGATATGATCAAATTGAGTAGTATTATACCTACCTACGAAGCTGAAAGATGAATTGTACGTACAGAAGTAAAAGGAAAAAAATGAAGATAAATGAATAGGTTGTAATTTGGAAAGCAATAAACATAAAAATTGACGACGTGCGTTACGCCCGCTGCCCAACTTCAGTCAAACGTATGCAAACCTTGTTTTAGCTTAATTTTCAGGTAGGTAAGTGCTTATATATGTAATAAGTAAAAAGGTAGTCTGATTCCAACTCTCTGACACATTCATGAGATTTCTTGTCTCCCTGCTTTTTCCTAAATACAGAAACATGAAAACAAGGTGTTTGCCCTTGTGCATATTTCTAGATATGATTTTTTTAAAGCTTATTTTATCGTTTAAAAATATCACAATATTAGTTATGAATAATTTGCCGGGTCAGGAGCTCTTTTACACAAACTTTATAATTACCCAATGGGTGGTCGTCACATATAACGTGAGCGCTTCTTATTAAATACTATCGTAGCAAACTTTCAAGTAGCAGCAAAGTGTAAATGTATATAGGTAGGTATATAGCAAGTGTAATATCATAAATATTAAGCCCTGCTATTAGTTTAGTAATCATAATATGAGCAGTAGGCATTTACCAAAAGAGAAAATTTTCTGATGAAAAATTACCATGCAAATTACTCCCCTTTGACTTACTAATCAGCCATATGTGCCATTGTTCTAAAGGTGGATACTAGGAGCCGCTTAACGAACCAAAATAATCCGCAATGTTTATTTATTATATGGCATAACAGAGGAATGAATAGCTTTTGATTAGATGATTACGCAACTAATCTAGAAGCTTTGCTACTTATTTTTGCTTGAAGTTAAAAACAAAACAATACTTTAGAGCAATAGCTACCTCTAATGGCGGCAACGCTTTAGCAAGTATTCATAACTTGATTAAATAATAAAGCAATTCATCTTTGCTCGTGAACAACAATGTCAGTCAAAACAACGTGTAGTCTTTCTGTCCATAGCTCAAACAAAAGTCTTTTAATAGGCTTAGGCATATAGGATTATTCTTCTTTTCACAACGGGGAGAAATGAAAGTGTTTGTTGCTGCCTGTGGCACATGTGCACTTTAAAATGGGATTCTTGCTGTTCACATTGTGTAATCGCCATGTATCTTATATACCTTTGTTCTTTGTTTGCATACACGCATAACTTTGTCACATTTGTCAGACTGTCACTACACTAAAGTTGAAGCAGGTTGACAATAATGGATTAGTACAAAAACTTTTAAACTGGCAACTAACTACGAGGAGTGAGAGCTCTCACTCAAAATCACAGCACAAAACTAAGCTGACCATTTGGAGTGGACAAGTGCTGTGCGTAATTGTCCTTTTACCTCCATAAGGCTTAGTTTTATAGTAATATAGCTTACATGTTGATAATGATACTTGTTGTAAATAAATAGCAAGGGACAATGACAAGAGAAGAGAACTAGAGGATTTGTTTAATGAGGTTAGAAGCTGACTGGTGTAGGTTTCATGTAAGTACTGTAGTTAAAAAGGTGGTAGTAGTAAGATGGAAAAGTCTTTTTTTAAATGATAGTGTACCCTTACCTATAGTGTAATGACTATGAATCTTGACTTGAGTGCCAGTTAGTCTCCTCGAGGAGAAACTTTTAAAAGGGTAAAAAATAGGCATAATCGTAACAGTCAACTAAGCCAAGCCACCACCAGCTGTACGCAACGGGGATTCTAAGATTAGTTCCTCCTGCTGCGTGTGTTATATTACACGCATAATCGTGAAAAAAAGAGCTTAATATCAGGTCGCATTTTGTCGTCCTTGCTTTTTCTTCGTTAGAAGAGGCAAGGGTTAAAAATTAAATTATGTGTAATAATAAGCAAAGTTGTCAGTGACAGTTTCACACTCGGGGAAAATAATTCATGAAACAACTGGACGAATAAAAGAAGAAAAAAAACATGGTCTTGTTGTATTTTATACACTGCTTGTGTAATTAAAACTTTTGGATTAAAACAATATATTCATCAAAAAACAAGAATTCTTTTTTTACTAATTAAAGCAAAATGTCGCTGCATATATTGCATTACAAATTGTTATTATAATTGTTATGCTCTTCTCATTTTTGTATGCTCAGATTAATATACCTTTTCTAGAGTTGTATTTTTCTTTAGAAAAAAGAAGAAAAGAAATATTGGCAAGACGTGACTCTTTCCCTTTCAGTCTAGAGATAAATTTTATTTCATCTAATAAAACAGTCTTTTATTTCCTCCCAGTCAACATCATCAATGTAATAGTATAGCAGTTTGCTTTGATCCGAGCTCCAATAATATAAATATCCTGCCTGACAAAACAGTATGCTCTTTTCATGTAGTCGTTCTGGCCTGACTTCTTCACTTATTCCCAAATTGGTGAAAAGAAAAAGAAAATTTTTTCTGAATTTTTACAAGAACCATTTTGTTTACTTTTTTTCGTAAAATTTAGAAGTGACGACGATGCCGAGGGTGGATTCCCATTTCATTCGTAAGAGTGTAGAACATACATGAAAGAAAAACAGTGGTAGTAAAAGTAGAAGCAAGTCAGTATTGAGCAGCAACAGGACAAAAAAAAGTTTACTATTCGTTCATTCACACACACACGGAGTTAGTCATGAACACGTAATAAAAAAGTACGGTTTGCTTTTAATAGCCTAATTACTAGAGAGTGTATACGTAAATAACGTATTGAGTAAGTACATTAATGAAAACCTCCCTTCTCATTTCATCGTCTCCTTTCTTCCTATTTCACGGCCGCCTCGTGAAAAAATCCACCACTACCATCGTCATCTAAAGTCTGTAAAAAATCTCTTATGTATACACACTTTAATGAAAGATCTCATTTTACGGGTGTAAATTTAAGTAAATGAGAATTTTTTTTCCTAGTTTTTATTACAAGAGAAACTCAGAGCGAGAAAAACACGATATTTTGGAGGAGGAAAAAGGGAAAATGAAAATTGTTTCAATATATACTGAAAAATTAAGCGAAAAGACCTCATAGCTTGTTTCCTTTTTAGAAACTGGTGCTGCTGCTGCAGGATAGGCAGTGTAACAAGTAGTGACAATATAAGCATTATACATTATTCTTATTTGCAGCTGCAAATAAGATTATTTGAATAAGAAATCTTTAATTTGTCGTTTTTATGCATACGTATTCTACAGTTTAATAAGGCGTAAGAGAAGACTGAAAAAAAACTAGGAAAAAATGATAATGGTGATGATGAGGACGAAGACGACGATGCAATGATGGTAATCCTCTTCATACCTACATAACTTTGATGGCAGAAGTAGTAGATGTGCACAGTTAGCTTGAAAAAAAATTACTGTGGAAAAAAGTGATTATCTGAGGACGGGCCATGAAAAGGCAACCATGTGGATAGAATACTGCTACCTATTTACATGACTTTTTATGTTCATCTACCAGCAAGAGAGAACAGTTTTAAAAATATATGGAGTGTGGGATATCCCCATCATAGTTCCTCTCATCTTGCTTGTCTCCTATTAATTAAGCCCATTTGTACAGCTCGGCCGTGAAATGAATTGACGGTAAAGGGGCCCTAATCGACGTCAAATTAAAAGTCATTGACTGCATTTAAATGACCAACTTTGGGATGATGAGTCGGAAATAATGGGACCGTGTATTTTTAACGCATGGAGTGTTCATTCCTGTGTATTTTTTCATTATTGTGCAGCAATAATGTTTTAAAATTTCTCACAACGAAACCCTTTTTTAGGAAAAAAGTAATCTGCATTTTTTCCAATGGCTTTTTACATACGATGAACGTTTTTTTAAAACGAAAACACGATAAACGTATTACTTGCTACTTGCCTGGTGGTAGTTGGATTAAAATTACGACGGGCTAATAGGAATGAATAATTCTTTCGGAGGATTTGATTGTGTTTCGGCAACGGTCTAACTTTATAAAACTATAGTAAAAACCAACAGTGAACATCATTAAGATTTTTTTTCGTGGGGGAAGACACCGTTATTTTTAAGTCATTTTTTCAAGATGAACTGAAATTCATTAGTGAGTCTATTGAATATTTGATGCTGTGTCATGTGGCAAATGTCAATAAAATGGATTATTACTATGAACAAAAAGAAATTAGGCACATTTGTATTCCTTTTGTTTTTGAAAAATATCACTTGACAATAATCAAAATGGGGAAGTAAACAATGAAAAAATGTGAAAATGACGGAGAAAAGGGCTCATAAAGAAATTAATACTGGAATTAAAAATAATTTATTGCAATGAAAACTTGGGGATTGACTGTTAAAAAAGTTAATAAAATTCGTTTGGAAGATTTTTGAAAGTAATACGCTTTGCTCTCTCAGCAGCTAAACTTTTTTTATGAAAAGGATCATAATTCATACTTGAAATTTTGAGCCACCCTCGTATTTAATATTGCTGCTTTCATTTCGTGTAAATACATGTAAAAATAAAATACGAGACAATGCAATACGCTGAATGAAACAAATTGAAAACTACAACCTATACAGATTATGAACTATGAAGTGAATATAGTTGCTGTCAAAATGAAAGTAGAAAAGAGTCAGGCGAGCAATTCTCCGTATTTGGAAATGATATTGGTTTCGTATGGACTGTTGTGCTATCAATAAGACGAAAAAGTACAATGACATCTCGAACAATTAGAATAAGCACATTAGTTGAATATAAAAAAATCAGTAAACCAATCATTTTGGTTGTTCACAAAGAGTAAAGAAATGTATTCGCACAAAAACGGGTGGTGCACACCTGCGTTGTAAGCATATTTATTAAAGTTAAGAAACAAAGTGTTTTCAACTTCCTTACACGCGATAGCAATTTTCACTTCCAAACTCATCCAATATTGGTCCGTGTATTTGTACATTTACCTTAAACATGCCTGTATCATTTTTGTGATCGACATTTCCATTATGGTCACAACTTGTTCATACAAATCCTTTCATCTTGTCGTGATGCACCCATAATACAGACAGAGTGACGTATTGTCCCATTTGCGTAAAACACATGTACATTATAATATATGACGCTTGAAGACAGGTAAATTGCTTGAATCTTGCATACAGTATACCATCATCAACTTTGGCCCTCTTTGTTTCACTCACTCCTCAATAATTCTTTAATGTTGTTTCTTTTTTTGCCGCGCTCTTGGCATTTCAGCTTCTTGATTTCTACCTTTTATTTTAAAATTACATGTGCATTATCTTTTCTCGTGCAGCAAATATCATGTTGTGCGATTTTCACCCTTTTTTCAGTTTCACAGTGGGCAAGCTGCCACCAAAAAGGAAACGTGTCAGAAAAGGCATTTGCCTCACACCATATCAAAGAAATAAACAACAACAATAAAGATACGCTCAAGCTTTCATACATTTCCCTTCTACTCCAAACACTCTCTTTGAGCTGACTGAGTGAGGGACGTATCAATTGGTCCGACATTTTACTTTTTTTTAATACGTCGATATGCCCATAAGACAATTCCAATGGATGATCACGATGATGATGTTGATAATTCCAGTAATGCGTGAGTATATATAAGCTCTATACTGTTCTCTAAAGAGCTTTATCATTTGCAAAGAAAATGTATTGATTGAAGAAGGCATATCAAGAAAGAACTACAACAACGCATTAAAAATTCTCCGTTACAATCAAAAGCAAGGGATGAGATGAACAAAGGAAAACGAAAGCCAAATATGGCAGCAAGAGTCAAAATGACATTGATAAGGTTTACACTGCATTGTACTAGTGTCGATGCTGAATGCTATCTGCTCACAAATCTCACAGTAACGCAGTGAATGAATTACCCATACATATGGAATCCGTAAAATATCTTATTCAAAAGTACATTTTACCTGTTTGGATCACCATCGGCCAAGAAGACGATTTTTTAATTTAAAAATAATACACGGGGGTAGTATTTTATCTGCGATTAAAGAGAATTTTAGTGCAAATTACGCAGTAATCTTTCATTACTTTAAAGGGAAAATGGTGTAGTTTTTATACATGAGATTAAATTAAATTGTCAATTTAAAAAGTACAGAGCAACCATCAGCATTTTTTGCAGCATGAAAGACCTACCTTTTATTACTTAGCCACCCATGACCCAACCAACCACAAACAAAAATGATTAGAACACAAACATATTATCTCAGCGTATTAGCGGAGAAAATTATCTATTTATGCATTTTTTTTATATCTTACAAGGAAATTGCAAGTTTGCCATCACTAATTCTTGATTAAGTCATCTTTGAAATAACAGGAGAGTGCAATTGTTGATGGTGTGGTGCATTGGCAAATATAAAAGTTGCTCAGTTGGAAATCTACTGCTGCCATTCATGCATTTTCTCTCTTCATTACGATTAGCCATATTATGATAATCGCTTTAAAATACATGAACACTTGGCTTTTCAATATTCCTTCTGATCATCAGTAGTATCAGCAGATTTTGTTGTCTTGCAGCGGTTTCATTTTATTGACTGACATCTGAGTAATATGTATTACTACTATTACTCACAGTATTTATTAAAGCTGAGATATGTAATATGCCATACAAAGTGGCAGTAGTGGTGTGGTGGCCTTCCTGATACACACTTTTTTCAAGTTAAATACATCTTGTTCAACTTTGGTTTAATAAACAGCGCTTATTACACTCTCATTCCAAATAACCATAAATCTTCGTGTGGGGTCTATATCAGCCTTGTGCGTATGCCCACAAAATAATGCTGTAATGCATATTATGACTTTTTATATAAAAGCAATAAAGCAAAAGGTCGATCATGATGATGATCATGATCGTCTTCATCATCATTTATTTTCATCTATCTATCTGCCCAAATAGACAGCAAAAGTTTTAAAAAATAGCAGCAAGCAGAATATACATAGACATATACCTAGGTAATGTATGCATACAACTTAAAGCAGTACAATAAAAGCGAACGCGAGACAAGTCCAGTCTATTTGGTGTGTGTCGTCGTGTAAGCGTTTTTGTTGTTGCTGCCGGCTTGCCTGCCTGATGTCGCACAAAATGCCTATCTAATTGATGGAGCTTCGAGTCAAAAGGGAATGAAGAGGGCATCCCCAAACATCGTCATCATCATCATCATTGGCAGCATTTGACCATTTTGTCTATGCTGCGTGGTGGTAGACGGACGTTCGATTTTACATCTTTCATTTTCCTAACCATAGCACCATCACCCATCCAAACGCCAGTGTTCACTAGCCTCACAATACATCTCTGCACAGTTCACATTGTACAAGTTACAATGACGTTGATGATCGAATCGTAATAAGAAGAAAATATTTTCTTGTACAATATTACGAACCACAAGAATTGATCCTAATATGAATATATGTACGGTAAGTTGACCTTAACTCACTTTTACGCTTTTAGCTTTCCCTTGTGTTTTCGGATATGTATCCATCAATGATGATGATACTAATATGATGATGCCATAGAGTGGTCAGAGCAATATAACATAACAAAAAACAAATTCTTAAAGAATTGCTCAGGCGAGTAGCCACTAGCACCAACTCATCGTTAGTGATATTATATTCGTGTGTTTCAGAGAGGCTAGATATGGATGGAAGAAAATACGGTAAACATAATACCGACATTGGATATCCATTAGCAATTTTTCCATAATCCCTAATGCATGACGCCCGACGCCTGTTTTTTCCCTTCTTATTTCACTATAACACAATCCCTTGGTTTCCTGTAGCCTGGTCTTGTCCACATTTTAGTATTATATTATACTGAACCGTTGAATTGGATTAGTGGTGGTGTTGTGGGTGACAGCTAAGCCATTAGTGTCCATAAGTCCAACAAAATTGGTGACCGCAATATTATAAAAATTTGATCTAAATGGATCTCGTTTTTTCGTAGCACAACGCAAATGTAATATCATCATCATCATCATCATCATCTTTTGTCAATGCAGTTGTAGTAGTAAAAATGGGTTTAAAAAGAAAAATGACGCTTGTACCTTCTGCTGACCCTAGGGCTACTTTTGCTTTACAAGTACAACAGAGCACAATTTGCCGTTTTTTCAACCATTTTTGTTCTGGTTTTTGGGTGAAAAATTCTCTTTCCTAGAGCAAGTGTCGACAGCATTTTCAGAGAAAGTATATGGCACCGCAGCATTTTTCATTTCTTATTCAGTCATCCTACTATTCGGACGTAGGAAGAGAAAGGGAGATTAACGTTACAAATGAAATTTTAAATAGTTTATAGAGAAAATGATGACGCATGATGCAACAAATATCTGACCCTACAACGGGAAAATGTGGTTGACGCAGTTTTATATATAAAAATTACAAAATATTGCTCTGCAATATCTTTGGATCAGAACGATACCATTTTCTCGCTTTACTTGCTTTTGCTCAACAGATGAAATTCCCCAGAGATTGTTTTCACAATACAAATTTTTTATCTTGTTATTTCGCACTATTTTATTTCTCGTGCGACCCCTTGTTCAACAAAAACACTTGATAAAATTAAACTTGCAACAGCAGCATCGTAATGGATATGTTGACATTTAACTTTCGTATTGGCTGTTCATATAAGGTGGATGGCTAGTAGTGACGACAGTGAAATACCTTTTGGAGTATAGATGAAAAGTAGCAGCTCGTTTAAAGTGGCAAAGCCATAAAATACGTATCAACGGGACATTTCACAGCCTAGTTTATCGTGGGTGGATTACTCTAGCCAACCATTCTGAACAAAACTAAAAATTTATGCTGGAAGTTCTCAAGAGTAAGTATATTGTGTAGTGATGGTAGTAAATTTACAGTAAAAAAACTGCACATAAATTTTTTCTTGTGTGTCCATCTAACCTTGTCTCCTACCTAACAAAAATGTACACGGAGAAAGACAGAAAGTAATCTAAAATTTATGAGCCACTTTGTCGTAGATCACCCCTTTTGCCATTTTGTTTTATGAGCTTGACAAAAAATTGGTTGACTGAATGACTGACAGCTATCATTTCAAAACACATCTTGTCTTACACTGGACACTCCACTCATTCACTTTAAAAGTTTTTTTCCCTTTTGCTTGCGCGTCCATTCAAATGATAAAAGTTTATAAGAGAAAAAGGGGTTCAGTTTATAAGCAATACACTCGGCATTTTGTGAATTGTCAGACCTTAAAAAGGCTTTGAGTTATTCATTTCTCCGCACATTGCAATAGCTCAAACTGCCCATCAACTTGATCCTCATCTTCTCTTTTATTTCGCTCCGCTTATTCACTTTTTGGTTTTTCTCATGCATACCGTCCTTCCTTTTATACTGCGGCTACGCACCAAGCTTTTGGGTCTAGAGGACTACAAGACAGCTTTGCGAGGAGAAGGTTATTTGTAGCAAGTAAATGTACCACACTGACCATTTATATAAAATAAATGTAGATCTTCAGTCAGCTTGTTCATCTATGTGAATGATATAAAATTTAAGTGGGAATGCATCAGTCGGAAATCTACCTGCCACAACTTACATTCATTCAGTTCGTCTTGCGTTAATACAATTTATATTTTAGTTGGAGATATATACTTGTGTATTGTGTATGTACATACCAAAAGTGGTATCTTCACTTAACTTTACTTGTACTTTTCTCTTTCTCTTGTCGGTCGGTCAGTTGGAGGTTAAGTTAAAAAAGTTACATTACGCCATTACCATCATTCGCTACAAGCCGTCACTCATAAAAATGGTTTCCAGCTGGATTGACCCGTAAAGCTGTGAGCAGACATACACTCAAAAAAAGATACTTGTATTTTCGATGTGGTAGTATTACTCCTTTTCTCTCTCGTCGAAACTGAAAAAAATGAACACTTCTTCGATGATAAAAAAAAGAATGAGAGAGAGAGGGAATAATATTATGGATACATAGAGTAAGTAGGTATATAATGCTTTGCTACGAAGAAGAGAAAAGTGAGAGGAAATAAAAAATGAGCTAAAGTTATTTCTAAATTTTCAATGTATTTTTGACAACAACACAGTACGAGAAGTAAAATAAAAACTACTTACGAATAATACGTACATAGAATGCCTTCCGGCTGCAATCCATTTTCTCCAAAAGAAAAAAAAAGTATAAATATATACCTTGCATGTACAGAGTCAGCACGGAACGATATTTTACGCATGTTATTTTGTGGCAGTCACATTTTCTGACAAATTTCTCGTTCGTAAATTTTTCTTATCTCTCGTTCTCTCTCTCGTTATACTAGTATGGCTGTTGTGGTTAGTAGTATACTAGAAATTGTGGTGCAATAACAATCTCTTGCGGTAAAGATAGAAAATTTAGTGTATCTACTTTTTATTAGTTTTTTAACTGTGCTCTGAAAAAAAACTGATCGGTTGCTCTCTTGGGATTCACTGTTATCTAAAGCCTTTAAAATGACAAGCGAAAAAATAGTCCGAATGGTTTAAAATATAGCTACAAACCAAGTAATAGAAGAGCTGCATAGCATATTAGAAAATGAATACACTCTCACATATTATTGTGCCATTGAGCAAAAAATTAAAACAGTGACATTCTAACATTAATGTGTCCAGTTTGCAATTATCTTGGGATGTACAAAAACTTTGTTATCTAAATGTGTATACATACATCTTAGCAATGCTTTTTGATTTTCTTTGGCTATTGTTTTGTTTCCACTCGGAAAAGATGAACATCTTAAAGACCATCATCATCACATCAAGATGACTATGACAAAGGCAATTATGTATTAATAAAACTCCTTTTTAAACACACAGGTGGATTTATAAAAAAAAGTAAACGAGCAGAAGACGATGATGATGATGATGATGAGAGTTTTAAGGTGCGGCTTGGCAGCAGCTTATTAGAGAGACTGTTGTCTCTTGTCTAGCAGCCAAAGCTAAAATACTCGGTAAAACTCTTGCCATTTCTTCACTATCATTGTCATCATCAGTATCATCCACGGGATCATTAAAGCATCAGTCAACGCTGTTTTGTACTGTTGTCGTCGTCGTTTTGTCAGATGAGTATGATGTGAGGAGTGCGGCAGACGTACGTACATTCATTGTTTTATTCTTTATACTACCAGTTTTGTAGTTAAATATATTATTTTATTGATACAAGTAGCATTACTTTTGAAGAAAAGTGTCTTATGTAAGCACATAAATAGCTCATTCATGCGCTCAGCCGTCGTCACGTCAAAAAAATATGATGCTTCATTCCATCCAGTTTTTGCACTGCAATGAATGTTTCGCGCATAATAAAAGAGAGCAAATATAGAAGTTTGCCTTGTAATTTAATAGTCATTTCTTTTGCATTAGCACAACCATTATAAAAATGTGTGCCAAAACTTGTCATCATTTTGTTGGTAAAATTGACAGTAAAAACGATTTTCCATTATGTGTTCTTGTTTTCCAGGGCATGTTCATAATGTCAAAATATTATGGATAGAAAACAAAGTAATACTGGACTAATACCTTGGGAGAAAAAAAAGTAATCAGGACATTGAAATATTGCTGTCAGACAGACACAGCAAGAAGAAGAAGTTCATCTGGAACTCCAGCCCCGTCTGACCACAACTTTGTAAGATTTCACGCAATATTCAATGTACTTGAACGCAAAGTATAAAAAAATCCAGACTTGTAAAAAATGCATTGGATGAGTGGTAATACGACAGACATGATCTCTTATTGTTATTTTTTATGCGATATGTAATACTTTACAAAACGCAGTTAAGATATAACTTGTAATGGACTGTGATTTCAACATCACCTCTCTCCATCCATCCATCTCTAAGAAATCCAGATCAACAATTGAGAACCCAGCTTCTGTTCTGTACCTTTCGTGTTTGCTCCTGGATATATTTTGTTGGGGCTTTACAGTGAAAGAGTAATTCAACAAATCAGCTACCATTTGCAATAAATTTTCTGAAAGGTCACAAGGATTAAATTGGTTTTTTCCCTTGTACAGCTTTTTCTCAGGAATGACTGTCGGTGGTATGGTGTATATCGACACGACGATCTATATTATGCTTTACCATTGTAAATGTTCATTCATGATAATAATAAGCTCTTCTGCATGCAATGCAGCGAGCTAATAATAATATAAGGAGATCATTTCATAGTAATGCACATTTGACATCTCTATACAAGCCAGTTGATCTGATCTGATCTGACCAGACGATGCTATATGGTTTGAAAAGTGTAGTAATGCTTTAGTTATTTTTTTACACACAATAAAAGGCTTAGCACGCCTGGGGCAAAGCTCGTAATCGTAATCCATTACGTTACTTATTGTATTATCATGTGTACCATTATAAAACATACAATAATTTGAGTCAAGTTAAGCCTTTTTCTTCACCTCTCAAAAATGTTGTGGTTTGAATTTCACGAGATATTTCAATTGATCACGATATCGCAGCAGGACTAGGCGTCTAAGGGTAAATAAGCTTCGATTTTTAATCACACCTAAAATAAGCTTAACATCTAGCCATCACACTTCACTTTCTGTTTCTACCATTCATTCCTTTGTGTAGTTCGTATTGTTGCATTACATTATCTATTGTGATTTGCTCGAGAAATGAAAATAAAGTGTATTTTGTCCCAAATATAATGCGTGCACAGTACACAGGGGTTTTCATTTCTTTTTACATATTATGCCTTCAATGTACGGAAAACCTTAGAATTCACACATTTATCTCCTCTTTTATCATATATACAACGCAGCTGCCGATGGTATCATAACGATCATATTTCCAATTTTACTTTAAAGATGCACTCAATGATCCGAAGGGTTAGATATTTTCATTAAATATTCATCCCCGATTCAACCCCTGTCATATATAATGTAGCAGTGTTTAAAGGTAAAATTCTTATGTACAAAGCATATGTGTTACATAGTTAGTATGTAGAAAAGTCATCTTTACTTGCAGCAATCTCCTTTCCAGAGAAAGCCAAGTACAATCCCATTGTATGGCAAAACACAGAACAGTGCTATGGAGTCTCCAAAATATCCCAATCCACCACATGAATCTATTGTTGGCTCCCATGATGATGGACGCTCCCAAAGAAGAAAGTGCAAAGCAGTAAGAAAATGAGAGTGAAGCACTGAAGAAGGTTAAAAACCGCAAAGCAAACAACATGTCTCACATCGTCATCATCATCATCGTCGCAAGCAACAAAAATTACCATAAAGCAAAGATCATGAAATAGTAATCCATGCAACAGGTAGAACTTTTTTTTATAAAAAATGTGTCAATATTAAATACAACACCAATCCATGCGTTTAAAAAACAAACATCAGTTCACTAACTGCTGTTGCTGCTGTCACAAGAATGCATGCTGTTGGATGTTGCTCCTGGGCTGACATGAGAGAATAATTTATGACGTGACATCACCAGTATTGTGTATTCAATATATTTTTATCATGCTTCTCCTCTTGTTTGTTTCTTAAATAACACACGACACGACAAACTGCAGAGAAGAAAATATACATGCAGCAACTAACAATACTAATATTTAATTATTATTTGTCTCTTGCGTGCGATGTGTGTATACGTTTTCTGTATATGTATTTTTATTATTGTTTCTTGCCTTTGTGTCAAATGTCGATTGTAAAATTCAATGGCCGAAGTGTAGTTGGTCGTTTGTCCATCAGTTGCAAGGAATTTTGTCAACTGAATCCCAGTAGCAAGAACAGGAGCAGCGACTCCGTCACACAACTAATTTTTTTTTCGTGCATCATGCAAAGAAAACCTCAAGCAACAAACACTCTCGATTGTCATTGTCAGTGACATATCAACAAGGAGATGAAGTGGGTATACAGATACACCTTCAAATAATATATTACATTGTGGTGTTGCATATTGCATTTCTGCTGTAACCTGTAGTAAATATCAGTGTACCTGACTTCTTATCTGTATACGACTTTGAAATTGGATACTAGCTGACAGACAGAAAAAGACAAGTTGAACTATTATTAGTAAACTGCATGGTATTGAATGTACAATCAAAATGATTGTACACCTTATTTTTGTTTCTGTTTCAATCTAGCAACCTTATCCAGCCTAATAATTTATTGCCATATTGCTTGACTGGTGTTTGTTTTTAGTATCAGGTTGTATAAATAAACTTGCATACTGTAGCGTGTATAGGAACCTGCAATAGGATTTCATTTGTAAACGTTAAGCGAAACAAGTTTATAATTTAATTATGGAATAAGGTGAGACTATTCGGAATCTAGCTATAAGATTGTCCGAGAAATTGAATAAGTTTCTCAGGTTCATTTTCATTTCATGCTACGTATAATCTCTATGTGTCAAACCATGCTGCAAGCTTTGATTCGCAATATTATTCCAGAGAATTCAGTTGAAATTACTTTTGGTACTGCACTACTATAGTATTAGACCAGAGCGATGCCACACGTGATTCACCAAGTGAGTATGTAACTGAAAAAAAATTCCAGAGCTGACTTTGCACAATAGGGTAGGTTAATGCACATGAATTCTCTACATGTGCACACAATACAAGATTTATTTAAATGCCGCAGCACCCTGGGTTCCCTCTAATATATAACATGATGAATTTTTTTCTGGGCAAAATAACAGCTAGAGCTTACTATATTATGCAATAATAATAATTTTGTAGATAGGCTTTAAAAAACTATTCAATGTTAATACTTATAATATGTGTGTAAGCATGTTTATATTTTAAATGGATGCTCATAAACATAAAAAACTATATAAACATCGTTGCGCCTGCTGCTGCTTATTGTAAACTTTACCTCCACTATTCTATCGTACATGCTGCTGACTGACTGCCGCTGAGCAAGCTAAGATTTTTTTTCTCCTCTTCCAACTTAACTGCAGTAACAACAAATGAAACCATAAACTCAACAATACGTTTTAATAAATATTTGGGATGGGCCTTATAGCTATCATAATAACTCAAGATAGAACACAAGAGCAGCAACTAGCTATCTTTTTTTTTTTAAAAAAAGAAAGAATATACCTGTGTAAATAATATACAACAACAGCAACCGAATAATTCATTAAATGCACTTGCACAAACCATTACGTATATTTCATTTTGAAATGAATTTCTAGTAAATATTCTTCTTGAATTTGTTGCCCTGCTACTTTTCCCGTTCCTGCTGACGACCTATCTCGGACATACGTCGTACCCAATGAGGTACTTTTTTATTATTATTTTCTTCTGGTGGTGCTGACGTTGAAATCGTAAAATTACACTATCTTATATTTAAAATTGCTTTACATACAAGCGTATTACTTGAAATGACATTACTCACTCTCATTTCATCGTTTTGGTACATTCTTCAAGTTTTTATGGAGAAACTGTCTATGTACACATGATGATGAAGATAGAGTAATTTAATTTAAAATATGCTCTCAACCCTTCAATTTTCATTGTGCACATTGACATTTTTATGAGCTGAACAAACTACATTTTTGACTGAAATGGCCCCATAAACTCGCACTTTCAAGGGGAGAGGTACGAACGAGAGCAATAAAACTAAGCTAAAAATTAATAATATTTAATGTGCGCAGTAGTGTGAATGTGTGCCTAAGTACCTCACACACAGGTTCTGGGATGTGCTCTAAAAGATTAGTCCTGTACATTTATGCAGAAATGAAGAGCATTAACCACCATCAAACTAACACCCAGACCCAGTACCGATAATTACAGATTACACATACATTTTTCAATTTTTCTTTACCCAAAGAAAACCAGGTATTGGGAACTTGCTTACATTTAAGATACAAAATATTATGAAAACGGACCTGCAAAAGGGCTTACCAAGAAACATTGGCTATATATTTTTTTTAAACTAAATGTTTAATCAATTCATATGGTCATTATAAATATACCTTAGGTACTTACATATCTACTAAATGTTTACTTCGTCTGTTTGGTGACACCGGTGTAAACGCTGTTTTGCTTATAAAACCAAAATTGCAACGTAAAACACTGTTACGCAGCGGTATGAACATGTAGTATGCCTACCTCTTTCCATCGCTGCCATCATGATGCAATGAAGGAAGCTACTACTCGTAATTATTGTAAAAACTAGCAACATATTCCAGTTTTGAAAAAACATCAACAATGGAACATTGTACGTTTAATACAAGATACAGCAAACCACAATAACTGATCAAGTCAATTTAGATAACAATCTTAGGGTAAAATACCAGAGAGGGAGAACAAAAGAAAGACTACCAGCTGGTTCGGCTTCTGACTGACTTGGGTTTAAATGACTGACAGTAGTCAACAATAACGACATAGAGTGCTATTACTTCACGTTTTTTGTGTGACTATCGAATGAACTACTCGTAATTAGCATTGTGGATTCGATGATAATACAGCTTTATTATTAATAATATATGTATAACATTTAAGAGTACTACTTATGTTTTTTTTAAAAACGCCAAAAAACACTTTTTAGTAAATATCCATCCCCCACAACATCATGTCAAAATTTATCTTAAAAGATCACATGTCTTTTATGCACGGCCATAGTCATAATGCAGCAATGAAGATAAATAAAAAGGCTCTTGGCTCGTCAACATCATGACGGACACGCCGTGTACTGCTCAAAGATGTATGCAAGATAAGCTTACAGAATTAATGATATGATCATAATGATCGTCGTTTTTCACTACGAGAAAAAAAAACTCAAACTTGAATATGGATATTCTCTGGTGCTTTTATTGTTAAATGCTCACGGGCTCATTATTTCCTTGTCTCTTTTTCTATGATGATTTCATAAAGCAGCTTCCATTGTTGCACTTAAAGAGAAGCCGGTCTTTGCGGCAGTATGATGATGGCTTGCCACTCCACTCCAGAAACAGCAGTACGTATCATATCATCATCATAATATCAAGCTCATTAAGAAATTCGTAGAAATCCGTGTAATAAAGACTTCTTGATCACTTTCAAAAAGTTGAAAAGATTCCTTCAAAATGATGAAAATAAGAAGCCCCCTTTCTCCAAAGGTTAAGTTTAAAACCATTTTTGTTGTAAAAAAGACAGCCTTAACATTTTTGTTTTTCTCACAAAGAGAAACAAAATGAGAAAGAGAGAAGTTCTCGTTATGACCAAGTTGCAGTAAAATAAGTACATACAAGAGTATTCTCATAATAAGTAGGATGATGACGGTTTTAAGAATGACGTAATCATTTCATGATAATTTTTCATTAATTTTTTGACATCCGGATACAGACAGACTGAATCGACCCTACCGTTATTGCGTTATGATCATTGTAAAATCAAAGTAAAGCCTGACCACCTATTTCGTGAGTGAATAAAAGCTCGTTTTATGGACATACATTAATATGGATCTACTTACATTGTAATAATATTGTTTTAACAAACCAACATTGTAAATTCTTGCTGGTCTTATCGTATCATATCGTTTTTCACGACTTGATTAAAAAAATGCATGAGCTCTGTGTAGGTATGCATTGCATATATTCCTACATTATGTACGAATCTATGACTCGGCAGGCAATGCATGAGAATATTACTCTTGCACATTAATTTTATTAATTCGTGTCATGTCACAAATTCTAGCAAGCGGGCAGGACAGTTAGTTTTTATAAAATGTAAATATAATAATAATAAGTGCTAACCATGCCACACGATTTTTATTATTGCGAATTTGCAACAATTTACATGATAGTAATCAAGAAACGTCTCTATTTGTGAATTTAATATCTTAATTTTTATTAAATAATAATAATAAGAATATTGCATTTTCCCGTGTTTATGTGTAACCCCAAACATTTTTCTTCATGATGGTCATCATCATTATCATGATCATGATCAGAAGTCAGCATAATATACGCAAGTATCATCAATATAATATCATGACGAAATAAAGACATGAGCTCAGAGTAAAGAAGAATGTCGAAGAACTAGTTCTTTTTTCTCTTTCTCTCTACTACTGCCATGCTATTTTTTGCTTCTTTTATTCCCATTGTTTTTACTACTGCCACAGCAAATGATAAGATATACACATAGAAGCGAATTAATATTATGATAATTATTAGTGGCTGTGCAATATATTATATGACATCATCAACATAACCGAACTCACATACTTTACTATCATATCGTGATCATTATTAAGCATGTATCTCTGCAGTGAAAACCTCATTAAATTAACTCGCGCACTCATATTATGATTATTGTTATTGCTTTTTTTTCTTGTCGTTTTACACTGCATTGGTCAAGTGGTCAAGATACATATTATGATGATGAGGAAGGAAGAACTAAAAGAACTCGTCGCCGCTGCTGCTGCTGTTCTTGCAAGATTTAGCTTGCGCTGCGCTAGTTCATTCTTTTATGCATGTTCAATGTCTATATACGTTAGTAGATTTGTTTAGAGCTAGTTTTTATGAACGAATTTTTATTATCATTATTATTATTCTTTGAGAAAGCAAAAGAGAGTTTAGAAAATCGAAGGGAAGGATTGCAGAAAATAAACATAAAACATTGTTGTATTTTCTGTTAATTTTTTTTAGCTTTTAACGATGCAAAAAACGTTTGCATAATTCATTGATGTGGGAATAATAATAAAAAAATAAGAAATGGCTCCTTGTACGTGTGTGTAAAAAATTGAAGGAGACTGAATAAAACTGCAGTTGCGAGTGCGAAACTAATACTTTGTCTGCAGTTCCTTGCAAAGACGCAAAGCAGGTGAAGTTTGAAACAAGTGACCAGCTGTTACGGTTGCATTGTTTTACGACGCGATTGAACAGTGCTAACTACTGCACTGGTAGGAACTGGTCAGTGGTCACCACTACTCAACTTTTGCGGTGCTTCTTATTTCAAAGAAAAGAAGTGTTACTCTCCACTTTTCTACTCTTTGCTTCTTCTTGTCAGCGTCAGCAAAAAAAACGTAGTATACAAAACATTTTGACTAAGAACATGCACACACGCATGTTTTCTTCTTATGCTTCTTACTTCTCACTCGAGCAACAATAATATACTTCTTTTTTTTTCGCATCATTTAATTTTTGCCTCAGCAGCCGAGCCTATGATTTTTTATTGCTTTTTGTCTTGTTTCTGTCTCTCTCTCTTTGTCTTCATGTTCTTCATCAGATTTTTTTTGTATTTGTATAATATGCTTTGCTGCAGTCCAATTTGATTTTTTTTCAAAAAACAAGTAGAAGGAAAAGTAACCAAATAGATGGCAAATATGTCAGCCATGTTAACTGTTCGCATGACTTATGACTGTGGGAATATAAATTTTCTGACCTCATCTCATTTTGCGTTAAAACTTTATGATATTTAATTTCAAATCTCGGCACATTTTTACACAAAAGTTATATATATTGCGATTATTTTAATGTAATTGTCGTTCTGTTGAGATATACAATCGTGTAATAATAACAAGAAAAAATATGGTGGTTTTCTGGTAATCTCCCATTTCATGTCAAAGGTAAGTTGCAACCATCATTACTGTTTTGAATTCAGAGTATGGCACACGAAGCACGAGATCGTTTTTCTTGTGCCATAAATTTTGTTAAAAATACAGTATGCCACAACAAGTTTATTCAGTAGCCGGTGCTCTACCACAGTTTAAAGAAAAAAGTGCTATGCTCCTGTCGTTTGTCATAAATTTAAAATTTACTACCATTTATTATTATTGCCAGCTAACTTAAATAGCATTTTGCTACGTGCGCTAACAGATCAGATAACATGATCACGTGATATTTAGGTATTTATAGCAAGTTGGAGTTGTTGTTGGCGTAGGTGAAATATTAAATGCTCTTGTGTGACCGACACCACTAAATAATCGTCAATTTTTGTACTGTGTGTGTGCCCACTTATTATGATTACCAGTTGATTATGGTGGTGGTGATAGTGGTAGCTAACAAAACCAACTCATCAAAAAAAAGAAGACGAGTATTTTAAAGTACTTTGAACATACACTCAAAAGATGCACCCAAGGCACGTCTCCCATTACCACTATCATCATCACCACATTTCCCCTTTTGAAGCCTCTATTAAAATTTTACTCGTTTTTATTCTCATTTCGTGCTGATCATTTGATCATCCTCACGATGAATTATTGCACCAAAAAAATATATCCCAAGAAGTTCTTCCCTCTCTTTCACACAATTCTATGAGTAAATATAATGCAACTTTTACAAATATACCCCTCACATTTCATCATGACACGGCAGACAAGGCCAGGCCAACACCAATCTACAATTGCATTCTTATTCGCCAATAATTCATTCCTTTCCGCTCCTGCAATAATAACGAAATAACGCAAGCCTATCCCATTTATACGTGTGCAAGTGCAACCTCTTGAGAAGCAATGCAATAAAAAATATGAAATACACATTCCAACATTGAACCGTACACTTACAAGCTACATACAAGATAAAAATCCGTCATCATCAACTTATCAGTTTTCCAACACTTACCCCAAAAGAAAAAAAAAGAATTTATTTAAACAATAAGATCGATATGTCGTTATGTGCCCAAGTAACGGGGAAAAGGGAAGGGACCAGGGAGATGAAAGATGTACACAGCAAGTAACATATTAACAAGAGTGGCTATTCGAAATATTATTCAAATGATAAAGATTAGTAGAATGAGTACATTTTGAAACAATGAGTTTATCTCTCTTGTGAAAAATGGCCAGAATGAATAATATGCTATATAGTTTCTCATATCATCATACATTTCTCCTAAATGATTAGCAATTAGCAGTTGCATTTATTATACCGAGTATTGCTGATAAGACCCAAGAAACGGAACTTGGGGAGGAGTAGTCAACGCGGTGGAGGCGAGTTCACTTTGAAATCCTTAAGCAAAAACTAATATTCTGCACCTTTTGAAATAAGCAGTAGTAGTCTCAGTTCAGTACATGGCAGCAGTATTATATTTTCGTTGTTACCAGTAGTGTATTTCTTATCTTGACACGGACATGACACGAAAACGATCCTCGTTAAGATATATGAGGCGAAGGTATAACATTGTGGAATGGAGTTATAGTTTGTATCAATGCAAAAGTTCTCATTATTTTTTTTTGTGAAAGGAGGATCCTTCGCTTACGATAATACTGTGTTGTTTGATATGTTATATGCACATTGTTGCGGTATGTACTGTGAAAATGGGGAAAATATGTACACGATTTTTTTGGTACACATTGTAAGAATAATTGCTTTTTTCATTTGATAAAACAAGGCAAAACAAGATGCATTTTCTGGCCGTTCATACATATATGCACGCTTGAGTCTGTTTGTATGTGTGAGCAATGAGCAAGCAAAGTGGTGAGGAGTTGAAGTAATTAATCTATCACCGCAAGGTGCAAAGCTCACTTTTTCTCCTTCTCCCACAAAATCTTTTAGAAAAACAGATTTTTTCGCAAGATTTGAAGCATTGCAATGCTACATCAGCAGCAGCAGCAGAAGAGGCAAAAAAAGTCACAACAATAAAAAATAATCATATACACAATAATACTATTATTATTGTAAATTTTTTTTCTACTTGTGTATACAGAGGAGACGTCCGTCAGTACACAAAACTTGAAATTATTCAGAACAAAAAAACCTGAAAAAATAATGTGATATGGAAACAGTGAAAGAAATTCATTCCCACCTGCCCTGCCTTGAATTACCCCTGCCCAAGGGCATCATTATTATTTGCAATTTGCCACAAAATGGAAAAAAATACAGCAGCATTGCACAAAGTATTGTATTTTTTTTTAATTTTACAAATTCACAAAAAAAAATCATTATTGTTGTTAAAAATGAATCAGTATCTAATTTCATACATAAAATATTTTCTCCTCTTAATGCACTTTTTTCATTTAAACCGTAAAAATATAATACATTTTTATTCTGTCGGCATTTTCACAGCAAACTTAACTGTCATGTTGATTTTGCAGCTTTAACACGCTGCAGTAATCTACCACCATCATCTCACAAGAAACAAATACACATTTGCATTTTTTCACTTTTACAATTTTGTGCACATGCATAAAATCAGTATTTTTGTATCCGCCCTACCGATCAAAACTGACAGGTAGATGGTTAACACAAATTATCATAGAATGCAATTTTTATCTCCGAATTTTCTCTTTGATGTGCAGCAGGCGTGTTTCATCACTACCTGCTTAATGTTCATCATCACCAGCAGACAGGTAGACAGACACACAGCCAGACTCACACACAGATACACACCACTTTCCTGAGAAGGAAGGTCTTTTACATTTATTTTAATTAACAAAACATCATTTGAGTGATATGCCTTTCAGACTGCTGCTCACTTGATTTTTTTTACTTTCTTTTCAGTCAGTATACCTATTATTATAATATTATGCACATGCCCTGAGATCATCATTTCATCATGTAGTATTTTTTTTTTCTTCTGTTCCGTGCTGTCCTTGCTTGCATGTACCTAGACACTTAGGTGCTTTTGTTGTGTTGAGTTACCGTAATGTTTGATCAGAAATTTTATTGTAGCTAAAGGTGAAGGACTACTAATGGCAATGGCTACTGATCATGCTACTGATGTACTCTCTTTTGCCCAAGTTTAGAGAAAAAGAAACGCAGAGAATAATATGTAACAGGTGTTCATAATAAAACAACTGCATATTATGCTATGTATGTGCTACCTTTTTGGATAATATTCGATCAACAGTCGACAACAGAATGAAATTCCTGTAGCTCCCACTCTAGTACTTGTTCCTAATATTATATTACTCTTTGTTTTCTTACATCTCTCAAATTATTATAGCCATTACCGTAAGACAAAGTGAAATGGATTTGAAAGAAGATCAAGAGAGGAAAAAAATTGGTGTGGCAGATTTATTTTGATTATGAGGTTCAAGTGAAAAGATAAAGAATCGCTACTGATTCTGCTGCTGCTGATGATGATGATGAAGAGAAGATCATTAGAAAAGATGTGTGAGGAGAAGATGTACCTAAAAGATATTTTTTATCCTCCGGGGAGTCAAAACAGATACATCAAAGATTATGATGACTGACCTGCTGATTTCAGATGGCTACAACAATTATTATTGTACAAGTTTGCTACAAGCTATCTGTGTAAGCAGAAAAAGAAGAACGTACGCCATGTACAAACCATCATCATCATCTGTTTATGCATCTGTATATATACCATCATCATCACCGCTAAAAAGAATTTTTTTTCCTTAGAAATTCGTTTGATACGTAGACAGGATTCTGCGAAAGCAAACCATTTTTTTCTTGCTTTAATTTTTTGATGTATAGAGTCGATTGGCCTGTTCTCGATGAAATTCCATCTACGTTTTTAGATGTGCATTTTTATAAGAATGTAGGTACACCACTCAAGTACAAACAAAAATTGACAGACTGGTTACATGCAGTGTGTGGACACAATGCTACAATACTCTAATTTTTTTTCTTTAAAAAAACTGCCTGTGGAGACCTAAACTGCGAGATCACCAATGGACGTTTACCCCTTTGCGAATTGTCGGATTGCCCATGAAGAGGAAAAACAACAAAAATATTTTATTATTGTTATTATTGCTGATTATCCGCTTTGCAACAAGCACTGCAATACATACATACCTAGTAGTAGAGACAGGAACCTTGTGCGCCTGCCTGACACAACTTGAAAGGTTAGCTACTTATACGGAATGAATGACGATGACACTGTGATGATGAGGATTTAGGCACATCATATAAAATAGTGATTAAAGTGGCGCATAAAATACTTGTAATAATATACACAAGACATAATATTTGAGTTTTTTGTAAATTCTCTGTTCAAATGGTCTAACCATCAATTTTAATTCAATTTTTATCTCGACTTTTCATCTCTCATGCAATGCAGTTTTATTGGTGTTACTTGTTGTAGATTTTTTTAGATCTAATAAACAACTAGAAGAAACTGCCTTGGCTCTGTGGCTACTACAAATTTTTTTGCATAATTTGATCATAAAACCAGTGCCTGACAAGTCAGAGAAATCATGCTCGCTGATGCTATGAAATTTTTTCTGAGGAAAGGAATGATCCATATCCTATC
>JAHZMZ010003229.1:0-11625 GCA_027743805.1 Lepidocyrtoides sp. E14 | reverse complement strand
TAGTCAGTACTACTGAGACACGATAATAGTTGCCAATATTTCACTAATTTTACCAAGGGGGAATCATCCATTCTGTGGGAGATGGTATACTACGAAAACTTTCGATGTGTTTCACTCGCTAGTTTATAACACGGACTACATATCCTTATTCAACGCGATAGCATTGGTAAAATGGTAATACAATTTTTCTGTGATTGATACAGTGACGAGGCATTAGCAGTAGCTACTAAGTTGCTGTGGAAGTGAGAAAACCATTATTACTTGTACCAAGCTGGTGAAAATTAGACTCAAGTTGTTGTGTCCTATGATGCTCAATTACCAACTAATACATCGGTTACAATCAGAGACACTCTGAACAACTTTTACTGCAGTACAAATGTACAGATATATGAAAGGAACATACATTTTTGCTTTGTAGTTTAGTGGCATTTAGAAAGAGTCTAAAACTCAATTTACTTTGAAAAGTTCCACGGTCTTTGTATGGATGACACCATTGATAAGAAACATTCATGTCAGTTGTTACTATAAATTGCAACTGATGAAACCTGTGCTCCAATCCAGGAACAAAATGTTTCCCTGTAATGCAAGGTGGTCGAATAACGCAATAATTCGTTTTCCAAGTGGATTGCATGAATAAAAGTTGAGGTAATTTTTTTTTAAATGCCTGGTCAGTTACAAGCAAAAACTGTTGCCCGTTTACCATGAAATTGTGTTTACCAAGTACTTCATGGTGTTTCCCTTTGAATTTATTATGAATATTCAAAACGACGCGAACTTGTGAAATAGATACTTCATTTATATTCCCAGTCCCCCACATTTTATCCTTGTTTCACTATTATGGTAGCTTTATATTATAGTTTACATGTATTTCAATATCCATAATAAGGAAACTGAGAAATACAGACCGACAAATAAATCAGGAAATGTGTGAAACAAAATATTTTGTACCTCCCATGTGACACAACCAATAGCTTTGCATGCATTTACCAATCTGATATACTATGTTGTATCCGCATTACTCCTACACTCAATCTTTTTTAAATTCAAAAAAGATGAATGCTTTGTGCTTTTAGGAGACGCATGAGGAACTTAAGATCGTCTCGGACAATCGTGGAGAGAAAACTGAAATGAAAATGACACAAGGATTCGATAGAAGATAATTTATTACCCTAGACGAACTAACCCGTGTTGTGACCCTTCTGAAGGGAAAATGGAAAATTTCAAAACAAGTACACATGATGCAAGTAAGTAGGTGTATTCAGAAAGATCTAACTCTGTACTGCATGAGTTTTTGGTATACGTAGTAGGAAAGTGAATTTACACGTATTTACTGACCAAGGTCGATCAGAAAATGAAAATGCCACAAATCGAATCGAGAATTGAACTGAGGTCTGTGTAATGTAACTTGTTCCTTCCTACCTAGTCCCTCGCATGTGGAATCCTTAAACGTGATTTATGTTTATATTCTATGGATAATCACCGATCACGTCGGTTAGGGGAATCTGAAAATTAATCATAAGCCAAATACTTTTTAGTGATAAAATATTTGACAAAGTATCCCTAAAATACCGCATATTTTCATGCATACATACATACATTATTAAAATGACATATGTCGTCTGTTATACTTTTAATGTTTCACACCAATGTTTCATGCATGGTTGAAAACGTAATATGTCCATTTACATATAAAAAAAACACCATTGCTTTATCTTACTATTACCAATGTCAATTATACACAATTGTTATTTAAAATTGCACGCTTACCAATATCTTGTTTATAACATCAAAGCAGAAAAAGGTTTGCTGCTTTTGATGAACCAGTACAACTCAATGAATGAAAGTAGAGAACTGTAGAAAGTGATATTCTTCATTAAATATACAATTTTTGCTTTTTGTAGTGGACAATAATTGCTTTGTAGAAGGGTTGTTGTCAACGAATAATGAGACAAAAGGGCCAACTACTCAGCACCGCGGATCGGTATTTTTATTGCGGAACTGTTTGAAGCGTTACATCAACTAATTAATATTCATGCCTTGTTTGTCCGTGCATTATGATTTTCAGACCATATTGTGTGTTCGTCCATTTCTATTGAAGTGGCTTATTTGAGACAAAAACGAACTCATTTCATAAAAACTCATTTTCATGGCTTGTAATAGGAACCTTTGCTCCTTGGAATGCTATGCACACTCCACATGAACTGCACATAACAAAGTACAGGCTGAATATTTTCCAAGAGCCTGGCTGGAGATGATGGAATAAATAGTAAAACTAATGTAAGCAAAATACTACTGTAAATCAAGCTGTCACAATAGATGTCTTTACTTGTGAATGAGAATGAAGTCGTAACGGTCAGTACTATTTATATGGCCTAGTCTGCACAACAATAGTTGCGTGTCGCTACCTCATAACGGCTCTTGGTTTTGTTTCCTAAAGTCAAGAGCGTCAATATTAAATGAAATATTCGATAAAAGAACAAAGAGGAAAATATGCATAATGTGTCTTTTTCATTATCATTCACAAAGACCCGGGTAAAAGTGTAGATGAAATATTTCGAGGTTGAATAATGCCGTTTTACATAGCATTTTGTGGTGTAGCAGGTAGTAGCCCATTGTACAATGCCCGGTTTCCTTTCTAAAATAAAAAGCCATTATAAAAAATTTAAACCATGAAATGCACCATATGCGTGCATTCAAACTGAAATTGATGTAACAGTGTCTATTGTAAATTCATAGTAATAAATCCGTCTTCAATGAGCATATGCCATTTGACAGCAATTATTATTTTCCTTTTCCCAAAATCCCAACCTAATCGCGTCATTAAATGGTCGGCCAATAGGGTTCCAACATAACATTAAAATATAAAAGGCCCTAACGAATAAATGCATACTACTACGCATTTTTCGATCCAATATGTGATGAAACATATCATTCGACTTTACGTGTGCTTGTAGTAATAAGAAGCTTCCTTTCGTATATTACCATATACAGAGGGTCGACAAGAGGGTTTCATACCAAATGCATACACCAAAACCCATTATTCTGCTGCAAGTTGCAACAAAAATTACAATAGAAAATAGTACGTAACCTATTAGTATTTAAATATCTATACAAACATTGATGGTGGCAACAAAAATCTCGTCTATCTCGGATACTTTTTTACTGGGCTCGTGCCAAAAGCTGCGTTTTCTTGAATCAATGTAAGATTTAAGGCACAAAAATCCTTATTTCCTGCCGAGTTGAACTTATCTCACGCTTAAAATATGTACAATGCAGTAATTGTAAGAACAAAAGTAACAGCCCAATTTACTTTGTAAACATTATGTCAGCAAATTATGTCAATCGAGGTGCCTTTTTCATTAATTCTTGATATTGCGTTCCTCTATATTAGTTCAATGAATGATATCGTGATGCAAATTCACATACAGTACATATGTCGCGCAATGCATCTTCCACAGACCCTCTGACAAAATGTCACCCCTAAATTTTGACAATACATTTTCTCTACACCCATGCATTCGTAGTTTTTTTTACTGTTCCATAATCTCCAGAGTAAGCAGTATGCCCAAGACTCAAATACTTTATCGTCCAAATGGAGACTCCCATTTTTTTCTATCTAAAGAAGCTGCACTATGGTTTGATATGCTTAATAAATACCGAAACCTAATCTTTTCTGGACACTTTGCTTGATCCTCTCATTTCTTACACTTGATAGTTGCAAATACAGCACAAAATGAACCAGGAGAACACCACGTGTAATGGAGTAAATACAAGATTTTTTGTAGATTGTGCTGATAGATGACAATAAAAGTCACAGCTTTTTTTATCATTATGTATCGACGCATTGCTGTGTGTTTTATTTATTTAATTTTGCTAGTCACTCAAGCATTAAATTGTGCTTCAGTATTTTACAGAACTCTTTTTACCTTTCTCTTCTTTTTATTGTACTGGTTTAGCATGTCGATTTTCGAATGAAATGGAAACAACCTTTTGCTTCATTGAGAGACGATAGAGATGAAATGCACAGCAAGTTGCATTTTAATGCAATGATGCGATAAAATTGGACAAGTTTAGCATGAATCTTTATGGTTCTTTTCCTGTCCAAAGAGATGTTCGATTCAGAGAGAAGGACATTCCAGAAGCAGCAACCAGACAAAAAAAGTAACAACAAAAAGATGAGCAAAGCAACAATGGAAACTGTCCATCTTTATTTTATGATGTTTCGCTTTTCCATAAAGTGCATAGTGCTCTCTTCTTCATCTCACGCATGTCCGAAATTTTCCTTACACAGGCAGATGTACCTTTATTTATTTCGTTCTGGAGGGAGTGGTTTTTTAATGCATTTGTGCATTCTGCAGTTTTTATGTGATTGAGTCATGTATCAACTTCAAAAAAAAACCATATAAATGTTACGGACCTTGCCTCGTGCACCAAAACAGTGTAAAGTACGACAATATAAGCAGTGGATCATACCTCCAGGACATTTTATTATACTGTTTCCCATTATGATACCCAAAAAACGACAGATGCTTTTTTATTTGACAGTTTCGCCTCCTTTTCATGTTTGAATTCGACCTACTGCTTTGTCATGCACACTTTACAGGAGTGCATACACACTTTTACTAAATCCCTGCTTGTTCTTTCTTTTTTCTCTTGTGCTAGTGTGATATTTTTTTATTGTTGGACAAGTTGAAAAGGTAAAATGCATTTTACGCACTTGCATTTGACCCTACATGGAGTAGGTTGGCACTTTACAAGAGGCGTTTTTTATGTCATATTTGGTCGAAAGTGCATGGCAGCTGTCCGTCATTTATTTTTGTGGCACAATACTGCAATAATAACGCCAAGAGTAAAATAAAAAACAGAAGTACAGCACTACTGTCAGAAATTATAAACTGTGCAACGCAGTCATAATTTACGTTTACTTACAACTATACTTTTGCAATTCAAATCATGTATTCATAGCAAATGTTTATATTTACTCAGTCCGTACTATATTCCCAAAGGATTTAAGTTTGGCTTGGTATTGCATTTCAATGGTTATGAGTTATGATTGTTAACTTTCATGAAACAAAGGATGTGAACATGCATGTTCTTCTGTTAGGACCACCCTTTCTTTACACAAGTAATAATGACCACAAAAGAGTTTTGTTGCCGAGCTGTCTTCTCCTCCATAATATTTTTACATTTTATTCTTTCCTCCAGGCAAGCATTGCTTTATTGCGACTAACAATGGAATCGTTTGTGTTAACTCTTCTATACATGTAGTAGACATAAATCCAGATTATGATGATATCCAAAAACATGCTATACAGAAGCAACTCAACGCGTTGGTAGTGGTAAGCCACACAGACCGAGATAAATTGAGCTGAAAGCAAGCACTCGGATTTCACTGCAAAGAGAAAATCAGATGAACAAAAGATTAAGCAGGACTTTTTTAATGAGCTGCAAGTTTTATACCAACATGCACTTTTTCAATATTCATCACAATAAAACGCGACAAACAAAGGCTTTGGTAAATAGAAAAATGTGTTTAAAGAGAAAAAAATTAATCTCTGCTGCTGCACCAAAAAAAACATTTTACTCGACTGTCAAAAAGATGCGACATCCAGATATGAACCAGGAACTGTTGGAGTAAAAACGCAATATGATGTATAATATAGAGTAATTTTTGTTTAAATAAAATGTGACAGAAACAAACTTGTTATGTTTTATCCTGCTTTCTTGTGGAATTGAATCGTTCTAAAAAACTATTCCCCATTTTGATAAAAAGTACAAGAAAAATGTTGTTCGGAACTAGACACATTTACAAGAGCAGAGATGGCAAATAAGTGCCATGTCTAGTGTATGTTTGTGTAGAAGGGAAGATTTAGAATAGATAGATACAAGATCAGCTTGATACTACTCAAAATAAATTGGATTGAATATTTTGTGTAAATCTAGAAACAGCATGAATTCCTTTTACTGAAATGTTAACAATGCAGGCTAAAGCGAAACCAAAACATTCATGTTTCCTTCTCATCTTCTTGTTCAGTACTCAGTTGCTCGTTTGAGTGACAGCGTCTTGCTGGAAATGCAGCGAGAAAATCCATCATTATTCTGATTCTGTCAGACAGACAAGATCATGATACACTAGGAAGCGACGAGACGACGACCCTGCCCTTTTCTATTCATCATAGCGTCTCATCTCCAGCTCTTCCTCCATCAGTTTGGTAGCATAAAATGCATGCTGCATTGGTTGTTAAATAACTTGTTTCTGAGCATGTTATGACTGAACAGCAAATTGAATGAAAAAGGAACCAGAAGCAACATGATCTTCATTCCAGCAGCTATGATTAAACCCATGATAATATTCACCTGTATAATAGCAATGTTTTATGCGAGCACCTAACATCATGAATTGGAACTGACAACATAAAATCAAGATAGATAGCATTACGATCCATGTGTTTTATTTTAAAACGCGTACAAACACTTTCAGTTTTATCAGATAATTTCCAAGTAATGAAAATAAAATCCAATTAGTTCTTTTACGTTTTAAATTTCTTTGAAACACACAGTACCAAGAATTATGCATGATTCATTCATGAGCATATTTCTAGCTCGCTCAAAATTGTATTTTAAGGTTTTATCTGCTAGAGGCTTGCATTAATGATGCTGAGTTTTTGATATGGCGTCCATGTAGCAAATGGAAGTGAAAAGCCTTCAAAGATGCGCCAGTCAGCAAATCTGTAAGGTACGTTACTTCATATGGTGCAAACGAAGGCAATTAAAACCGTAACCATAAATTTAATGATTAAAATACGTAAATATGCACAAGCAGGATGGATCCAGCAAAGCAGATACGACATTTTATGCAGGTAGACTAGATAATAAATGAAACAGGAATATATATAGATGGAAACCTTTCAAAATACATGACATTGATAACACACCAAACTGACGCTTTCTTAGACTCGTTTGGTTTTGTGAAAACATTAACAACGATATTTTCACAGAGTAAAAGCTTCACTTGGTAAATGTGTACCATGCTACTACGAATAGACAAACAACAAAGATTTGGGAGTGAAATTCTTGCGTAGTACACTGACCAATACACCATACCATTTCAGGTTGATCAATTGTATGTATTTGAAATGTCAGCAACGTTAAACGCTCTAACTTCCTGGCATGGCGCTACCAATGTCATTCCATAATATTTTAAATTCAAACAACCCATTACAACATATATTTTTGTCATTCCCTTCACTAACATGTTTACAAAAGGTTATGCAATTGAATGTCTCTACGTAAACATGTAAAGTTACACTTGTCCATTTATTGCAGAATTTTCACCGTGCGTAGTAAAATGTCTGTGAAGTCGAAGTCGCTTTTATAGCCTCTTGCAAAGTCATTGAATAGAAAACATAATGACGAGAAAAACTCAAAAAAAGGTCGAATTTTTTTTCACACAACTTTGCACTACGCTGCGTAGATGTTCTACTACTGCAAATACACAAAGACAGTGACTCTATCTAAACGCCCAAAAGATTGAACAAAAGTTTGCACAAAGTCACGTAGTAAGCACACACATTTACGTGAAACATACCAACTTAAATTCCCATTTCCCGGAAATTGTTAGGAAAATAACGTACTTGAAAACATTTTCCTTTCGTAAATAGTATAGATGTGTGACTGTTAAAACGAGTGATGTACATGATATGGTGTCATAGGCAAAGCCATGCGTGTAAAAGACGTAGCCATTATTATCGCTATTATTGGAGGATTGCTGTTCACGATATGTGTGTGTGGTGGTGAGTACACATTACAAGGAGCTTCATCTATTCCTATTTTCGATTCCCCTTCCGTCCTCGAATGATGGTTGCACGGGTCGACTATGTTACTTTTTGCCAAATTCCATCATCTATTCTTTCTGAATTCAAGGAACAATACAGTGAATGTTCCTCCGAACAGTATCAGTGAGCTAACTAATGACCCATTATCATGGGTCTTTCTATCCATTTGTATGACCAAATTACGACAAAAAAGGCTACATTGAAAATACAGTCCAGTCCTGCTTGCCCAGAATACATAACCGTACCCAGTAGCATAGCGTGATGCATGATATGACAATGTTCCACCTAAACACATGATGTCTGCGAAAATTTTCTCAGGAAACTCACAACGAGTCAACGACGCACTTGTTCATTCACAAATTACCTGACAAGTACAACCACAGCACAGATATTTCTACAGGCAGTGTACGCACAGCGACAGAAACAAACGAAGCGAAATAGTACATGACATTAT
This sequence comes from Lepidocyrtoides sp. E14, assembly GCA_027743805.1. Lineage (NCBI taxonomy): Eukaryota > Metazoa > Arthropoda > Collembola > Entomobryomorpha > Entomobryidae > Lepidocyrtoides > Lepidocyrtoides sp. E14. The sequence continues at coordinate 3,336 of JAHZMZ010003229.1, read as the reverse complement.
TACAAAAGGGATGTCAATTCCCTTTTAGGAGGATATCTGTATTCGGCATCCTATTCACTGATAACCGCATACATACAAATAGATAAAAACATGAGAGGCAACTTGAAACAAGCTTTTGGGGATATTTTCAACAAGACCTAGAAAGAAAAAGCCAGGCAAAAAAGAACCCTCGGTAAAATATCTGATGGAGAAAGATGGAAGGTTTTGTTGGTGATGCGGCCAACTCAAGTAGTAAAGAACAAGACATTCTTATTAGATAAGGGTGTATGAGAAGAGGAAAAAACTACCGTCCTACACCCAAAGTTTCTTGCCTTCTTGTTTCTGTGTAATCTGTAACAAAGAATACAGCTCTGCTACTACAATGACAATTTTTTCTACATTTATAAGTACGTTTCAATGTATATGGTCGTTTATATTTTGTCACTTTTCTAAATAAAACAACTTGATTGAGTGTACTTTCCGAAACGACAAAATAATCTTGACGATGCCCCCAGCAATAATGGCGCAATCATCAAGATAATCCTAATGATGTTTTTTGATAAAGCTGTATGATATTATGCCTCCATACCCCACCCTATTTGGGTTTTACTTACTACAAACCGAAACCAAAATCGATAATTTATTTTTATTTCGTCCCAATCCTACTTTTCCTTACAGTCCCACATTGGGACTTCCATTCCCACAGCTATTGCTATTATATTCTTTACCACTTCCGTTCCATCCTCTAATTCTGCAGTTGGGGCACCAACTAGATGAAAATAATGGTCTGTTGGATGAATGAATGTTGTAAAGCTCGTAGAAATGAATGCACCAAAATTCGAAGCTAGTGCAACGATGTTATTGTGCACTGTGTATAGTTTAACAACAACAACATAACAACGACCATAATCGACGCAATGGAAGAGAAAACGAAAGGTAGTATAATTAATTTCTTCCACATCATATTACAGTACGTTGAAGTTTTCTAGAAAAGAAATTCGATGCATAGTTTATACTATGAGCATATAACTTTCAACGGGATCGTGGTGAGTATAACAATAAACAGTCAGTTTGCATGAAAATATTATACAGAGTCAGAGGACCTACGCACTTTCACAATTTCGTTGCTTTATTATTCACTCGCTTCTTTCTTTCTTTCGTTTGGAATGCATTTCCCGTAGATCCAGGAAGATCAGGGGAGCTCGAAATAAATGGATGTAGAAAATGATCCGTTTGCGTTCCAGTGTCTTCTTAAGTGAGCAGGCAATAATTTCGTTGAGAAAATGCACACGCACTCACACAATGCAGTTCATGATAATGCTGTGATGCACCATCTCATAAAGAATTCATGAGAAGGATAAATACAATAGAGAGTGAATTGAATGCAATTCGTCTATGAGCGTTACGGCAGCAAAGTATTAAAGATATTTCGGCTTAGATGCATAATGTATGTGCCCTCTTGTTTTGTTATGTATGAAACTGCATAAATGCTGGAAACTTAATGTTCAAACTTGGAAGTGGAGGGATATTTTTTGGACTTTCATTCATTAACCTTCAACATGGTATCTAAACATTATGAACAACCACACAATTTAGTTCAATAAGCTAAGCAAGCTTGGTTGATCGCAGTATAGTGTAATAAGAATTAACTGATTTGGCGTTGCATTCCGTTTCCCTTCCATAGCCATTCCTGGAAGGAATATTAGTATTTTATGAACAGCTTCATGCATATATCATACATATATACAAGGCTTCTACAATATGATGATTTTTCTACCCCACTAATCAATATAGATGAGCTCTAGTTAAGAGATAATCAGTAAGTCAGAAAAGAAATTGAGAGCGAGAGAGAAAGAGTCTACTAATCATTGCCTTAAGCAAACAAACTTTTTCTTGCCCTACTCCATGCATACTAAATTAATCTGAAAAGTATTGAAAACAATGTAAACCCAAGTAGTAGTAGTGTAGCAAACCATTGGAAGAAAATATTAGTAGTCAAGTGAAGATTGACAGACAGGATGTTCACCGTTACTATGATTATGTATAAAACGTCACTATTCATCATCCCTTGAAAACTGAAACCACTTATAATATTCTGAATATTATGCTTTATGCATAACTCAATATTTAAAAAAAATAATATACAATACAATTGGGATTAAATAAGGTTATTCTGCTTTATGCCATTTCTGCTTGTACTGTGTACATATACACGCTTCAGTTTTTACATCAGTTTATTTTGTTATGGAACGAAAGCATAAAACTTTGTAGGGTTAGATGCATTCAAGCATTCATCCTCAATTTTTCATGAAGTATAAACGTCTTGCTAAAGAGTCTCGGCGGCTTTAGTTTACGACAGGCGGTCTGTTTTAATTAAAAAATTGCTCGGCTACTGTTTCGATTCAAAGAGAGAAAGTAGATCATCACGTCACCTTACATTTCATAAATTCACTTCGACCCATAATATTTACTGTTTTGTTAAAGTCCGTGGCTTAGGGGAATGATAAAAACTCGAGCACTACTCTCCGATTCAAAAGAAAATAATCACTTTTCTTGCACGTCTCATCAATCACTAGCACGAGAAATAAATTAACATTTGCAAACATGACAGAAACATTGTAGTACTGTCTATTTCGAAGTTTCAAAACAAAAATCAGATAAATGATAACATGTTGCAGTAGTATCTACTCCTATGACTTTTAAAAATATCAGGTAGTTTGTACAGCCTATTGAAGGATAATGAAAATGATTAACTTTAATTTAATTCCACAGTAAAGACAATAACATGAGATAAACGATAACCCTAATTTTTAATCTTTTGTGCATGTGTGTGACATAAATACAAGAAAACACGCATTTATAGGCTTACTACTGCGTAAAACTTTGATTGGTTCAAGGAGGAATTGAATGAAGAAAGTGTGGCTTCAACATTATGACAAGTGGAGATCAACAGGACATAAATTATCACGTTTGAGTGCACATGACGGATATGACGATATGCATTGGGATATTTGAAGCTGTTCAAATTAAAAAGTTTAATCGTCAAAAGATGACTTATGACTTTATTAGGTATAGAATATTTTACTGCAAGTAGACAATATATTTTTATGTATAAACATGACAAGAAGGGAAAACGAGGCTATATTCAAAATCATCAAATGCAAAATTAAGTTATATTTTAACTGATGGCTTCTTCCGTCTCATTAAATCTTTGAAAAAGAGTGGTGATGTGATGTTAGTCAGGACACAAACTCTATTTGCTGCTTATGTTTGCAAATTTCCTTTTTATCATGGTGTGTTTCGATTAAAGTAAAAACAACAATTTAGCGCTTTAATTAATAAGTGTCAAAAACAAGG
>JAHZMZ010003228.1:0-14945 GCA_027743805.1 Lepidocyrtoides sp. E14 | reverse complement strand
ATATTTGAGAGGTTCCGGGGAACAACATGGATAGTTCTTTATGTAGCAACGATACTGTATTTACACAACATAGTAATTTTTCGAAAAATGCACTTGACAACTCAAACTATCTAGGTTGTTGCTCGGAGCCTCTCAAATATAAATGAAAGACCTTAGAAATACTTCCACTCGCATGATGTGTTTACCATTAGATCATTGAAGATCATCGTCGCAGTGTTAATTGCTAAAGCTAATGCTTTCTTGGTTACAACTAAAACGTTTCCTGGAGAAATTACAGGTGAACTGATGAGCAGGCATGATGGAATTACGACAAAAAAGTGTGATTATAGTCCAATAGTATAATTCTCTCGGTAGTAAAAGATGTATCAACAGTTGAAAATGTCGACGATGACGAAAGATTCCATTTTTGCACCCATTCCGGTACACCCTCTTTTGTAAATTGTAGTAAAACGATGACAAAGGTTGTTATTACACCAGATATCTGAAATGAGCACATATCAAGTTCGTGTCAAGACATTTGCATTCTTTTGCAGGTTTTTAATTTGCGAGTCAATCTTTAATGATTTATTTGCTAATTTACCGATGTTAAGAGACGTCGATTCAGAACAATGTAGCCACCAGGAGAGATTCTACTTGGTGCAGCTTGCCATTTTGAGTACAGAAATGTTATCTTGTTTTGGGTACAAAAAAATATAATTATGCAATTATGAAATATGGATACTATTAATAGATAGACATAACGGAATGATATACCATGTACCTTCTTTAGAAAAATATTTTTACTTCCTTGGTCATTAGAAATATGAGTGTGATCAACTCCATAACATACCTCAGTAGCCTGGTTGCACAAAAATTCAACACACCGCTTGCCCTTTTGGAAATAAATGTTTGATTCGTATCGTACTATATACCATACATTTACAAAGTAAATACATGAAGCAGTTCAAGTTACCTGAGATGTTAATTCCGAAGAAATAGTGCAAACATAGTACATAGCGGTAGTTCCAGTCAAAATTGACGGAGCTGTGATCAAGATGGCATAATAAAATTGATAGCGTGCCCACATCAAGATTTGATACAGTTGATTAACGATCATGATCAATATGAAAATAAACCATGCTACAAAGAATGTTGTCGAAAAGTTGTTGAATTGGTCAATTAGTTTCTCTAACTGTAGAACATGCTGCATTAAAAGTTGCAACCTTAAAATTTCCTTTTTATCATTCGCGTAGCTCCTGTCAAAATACGGCAGATATTGGTTGTTTATGACCTTGTGTTCTATAATTTTGAATGCAATTTGTTTCAGATTGACGTAACTAGCTAGCCACACGGCCATTCCATTAAAGAAGTACATTGCAAGAGCAAAGTCTCCTGTGATGGCGCAGAAAATAATTGTCTGAATAAAGGGCAGTTTCATGAAAGGTACGAGGGTTAAGAGGGCAAAGAAAAATATAGACATGTTTACAGCCCCAGCGCCCCAAATAATGTGACAAAGTCGTTTGATTCGTAATGCTGCTGCTTTAATCCATTCCAAATAAAGTAGTTGCGTTCTTTGCAAGTCATTCATAACAGTGTGTATACTGGTAGAGTCGGCATCATTTTTAAAGACAATTAGCTGGCAAAATAGCTTGTTGAGCGAAAACTGATAATTAACAAACGTTGATCTATGAATATATAATGCACCACGAATCACTATCTGACCAAACAATCCTAACAAGCAAAATCCTGTTGATGTTGCTGTTTCTGTCTCAGAGAATTTTCCAAAAATGAGAATGAAGTCATGTGAAAATAGAAAGAAGAAGACGACAGCAAGGATGTGAAACAAAAGTTGAAGAACAACTAGGATTATTAGCGGCAAGTACGGTTTTAACTCATTTTCTGGCGTCAACAAGTAAGGAAAATAACCTCCTACAGTGAGTACTAGTGTAGAGGGCTGCAACAAATTTCGAATGCTTGTAAGAACAGACTGCTTCGTGGGGAGAGTAGATGAAGATTCAAGAAAAAGGGAAAAATTTGACTTGGTCATACTGTCTCCTAATGAAGATGTCACTGGAACGAATAGGCAGTTCATTTCTTTGTTAGACGCAGCACCAATATGTCCAACGTTATCGGAAACTTTCCCCATTTTACAAGCGATTATAATTATAAAAGCGTAAATTAACGAATTTCAAAAACGCTGAATATTTTTAATCTGCAAAACTAGAAGGAATGTTAGCGCTTTATTGCTTATGTAATTCGCAATTCACTGTCCACACGGTTCAAACAGCAATTAGTTTGAGTGATCATAAAGAAGGTTGGCACTAGTAAATATTTTCGGTGAAAGTAAATACATTGTTTGTTTGCGCATTTCAATATATACAAAGAACTATTTGGACTTTTTAGAAAGGCTGATGTTTTACTATAGAACAAGTAGAAATATGTGACATGACGAACAATTACTTTGCTAATCGATCAATTGAATAATATTGGGTTCTCTAAACAGAACAAGAAGAATGATGTACGTCAGCATAGCAAGGCTAGCAAGCTGCAAAACAACAAAAATGTTTACTGCGCCACTGTTCAAGGCAAAGATGTGAAACATGCACTCATTTATTACCGATACTACTGACTGACTTTCGATTGAAAGCAAAAATGTTTTCTGGAGAGCTCGAGAGTGACAACGAACTTTTATCTTTCTTGAGAATCATCAATTCATTATCTATCAGTAGATTCACTTTTATAGTTGCTCTGCTGTTATTATCAAATTAAAACAAAGTACCACAAAATTTAGCTCTTCATCAGAATCGCATAGAACCTATTTATATGCCCAACAAGTACAAAATGGAGGTTGTTATCATGAGAAAGGGTCTTTTCAGATAAAACGATTGGTTTTATTCAAACAACATTTCACTGGTGTTTCCATAAACAAAATTTCGACTATAAAAGATAAAAGATCTCCTTCATGGAAATTGAAGGAGGAAGGTTTTTTTTCAATTTTTCAGATAAACTACTGGTATCATTTCAACTACACTTTCCATAATGAGCTCTCATTTTTGATTCATCTAGAAAACAATTTATCTGATTTTCTAGATATCTTGCCGTGAAAATGAAAATAGTAGGAGGAATGATTACGATGCAGCTTCTCGGTCACAGCAAGAAGTTGGGAAAGAACGAATATACCGTTATTATCTTTGACTGAGTTGTTTAGAATGATAATTTGATGAAAACTCTGTACTTTAGAACATTCGTATATTTGCTTCGAAGTTAGAACATCTTTTTAATAGTTCCATGAGTATGAGCACTACCCGAATGGAAACCTGAGCGAGAAATTTAATACTGCGTTATGTTCGAGTAGCGCTCAGTGGAAGTAAAAAGTTCAAAATGGCTCCTCAGGCACATTGATCGTCTTTTTGATGATATTTTATCAACCAAAAATGCATTAAACAGCCAAGGCACAAGCAACTAGTGCGGTTATCCGGTACAATTATTTTAGAAAACTTTTTACATAAAAGCTGAACGAATCGTTTGTTGTTTCATTCTGTGGTGTTTTAAATTTAATGATTTTCGAATTTGCTTCATATTTTGGCAAGATAATTACAAAGATGCAAAGAAGGACGTTTCATTTTTTAGTGCATCCAATCATTGAATTCCAATGCAACTACATATTGCTCGATTGTAGTACTAACTCGGCAAGTGTTCAAAAGATTTACAATATAATACGTCAGTTTTCATGATGAGGATCGAATGTCATTTTCTTTTAGGGTATATGGGTTCTGAGAAGCCAGCAGCAGCATTCCTTTTAATTACCTCTGGTCTCAGCTTGTTAATAAGTAATAATAGGTACAAAATATAAAATGGGCGCGTTTGGTTAGGTAGAAGTACTATAAAGTTTATCGCACAATACACTGTTAATACTTTTAGCATTATTTTTATTGTAATTTAACATTATGGTCACAATTCATTAATGCTATTATTGCTATTAAATCTTTTCGGTGTAATGGTGAACGCATTGTGTTTGTTGTATGCATGAGCCCATTAAAAGAAGCTTGGTCTCAAATTTGAAGGCTAAATAATTAACCATTGTAATTGGAAAACAAAAAATGTTGGTTTATTTCAGTCTGTAACAAGGTCTAGTGCTTTATGGCCTCATCATATTTTAGTTGAGTAATTCACAATAAAAAAGTAGCATTTAAAACAAATTTTTGGATTGCACTATAACTATACAGTGCATTTAACAGATTCACTGTTGCTTTCACCAAAAAACCTACTTACGGAACACTAATAAAATGAATAACGCCCAATTTATTTATGCATCGTCAAGTGCTTCCTCTTGGAAAAAGTTTAGTGAACTCTCAAAAACGTCAAAATCCAAATTCTTGGAGATGGAAAACACCAGCATTATCACCTTTGTTGTTATTCATGTAAGTACAAACTCCTATTAATGATTGAATAGTTTCCCCTGAATTATTCTGGGTATGAAATTTCTACTTGTACTTTTAGCTGGTTTCTTTTCGTTTTCAATATTCTAGCTGTTTATATTTGTCATTCCTTTGTTTGCTTTGATATTCCTTTTTGCGGACAGCGTACAACCTTTGTACGCTATTTTAAATGAGGAACAAGCCTTGGAAATTAAGATTGGTAAGGAAAAGTTTATAATATTATCTATACATGCATAATATGACTAGCCATCCCTAAATGCTTTTCTCATGAGTTTAGTTTATAATATGTGTAGTTTCTTAGCGTATGATTATTTATTTGGCTTTATATTGTTTTAATGCAGCAACTGGTAAATGTCTGATTATACTGGCCATTGGTGCACTTTCGTTACTGGAAATACTATCAATCCTATCCAGCATCTTTATCGCCTTTGTCTGCACTGAATTGCTTTTATGGATTGCGTTTCTAATCGGACTATCTTACATAGACAAACTTGGTTACATGATTTACCATAACGGAGGATTGTTAGTTGTAATAAGTATTTGCATTCTTTTTAAAGTAGCCATTGGCATCTTTATGAGAAGACAATTGGGCGTTTGGGTGAAGTCAAAAACATTTACATGATTTACCATAACGGAGGATTGTTAGTTGTAATAAGTATTTGCATTCTTTTTAAAGTAGCCATTGGCATCTTTATGAGAAGACAATTGGGCGTTTGGGTGAATTCAAAAACATTTTTGAGACGACTTGGGAAAAACGTATAAAAACGTCTCATTTTCTAATTCCTCAATTAAAAGTTGTGGTAGTTCAGCAAATACATAAGCAAATCATATATCTGTACGACCATAAGAAAGATTTTAATTTTGTTGAAAATATTACTGATATGATGAGTAATAAAATAATACAAATATATGCAAATAATTACAAATTTTGTTCTCGGCATTTCTTAAGCTCGACCCTATCTACATGCTTAATATTTCAAGGAGTGAATATAATGGTTTATAGGAACAGGTTAAAGGGTTGACTTGAAGCTTTTTTATAACTTTATATTACGTTAAAGTACTTCTTACATTATATACTTAAGTTGTTTCAGCATATCTTGCTTGGTTTGGTTCATCACCAGTTTAAATTTCAATTTAACTTTTCATATCACATTATGTATATTTTGTCCTGAACTTTGACTTTTTCCTTACAGCTTGTCTTCTCTACACTACATACGATCAATAATAGAATAATCGTTACTTAAGATGCTGAAAACAGCGTAAAGCATATCATTACAACAAACAGACACATTCAAGCGTATAGCAGTATGTTTTTGTAAAATCATGAGATTTGTTCTTCAACACAGATAAAGGTATCATGTACACAGGGAAATCCATAGAAGAAAACAAATATGTATCACATCTTACGAAAACAAGGATAAGCCAATAGAGCTTATGAAACGCAGAATAGTGGAAAGATTATTTTCATCCGACTACATATATGGCAAAGACTTAATGCTCACGAAGAAAGTGTTTGTGTTGCATTACTTTCAAATAACTATCCGTTAGAGTCATCGATCTTTTTTTGTAATCAACGTTTGCATGTTTAATTACGTGCAAATCTGAATGTGAGTCGCATGTAGTGCAAATGATGCATGAAACTGTTTTAGAATGCAACTTACTCTGGAAAATGAGAAAAACCACAGAGGAGAAAAAATCATTTTCATATAGTTTGTGCATGTGTAACCAATCACTTATATTGGTTGCTGTTTTATGATGCAAATTACGTACTTAACAGCTAACAGTGATTTAATATACTTCGCTTCTGTATTGGAAGTTTCAATTGTAATTTTAGCACAGTATAGTACTTAGAAATATTACTTATTCTATTTTTTGTATTGATAATTTAATTTTTAATGGCGTGAGCCAATTTTTCTGTGTTGAAAAATAACTTTCGGTCATCTATTTATGTGAATTCCACCATAGTAAGTCATTTTAATGAATGTTTTTCACTGTTATTTTAACTTTAATGATTGTGACTAAATGATAAAATGCGATGACAGCATCTCCGCACTTTACAAATATAATGATGCGTCATTCATGTTATACTTTTATGGATGCCATGTATTTGAAAATAATCTTTCTTATGGTGTATGGTGGTACTGATAATTGGGATATGGAAAAATAACCAAGTTGCTAGCTGCTTCCAACTGTATACCCACCGACCCTGTCATTATTGATGCTGGAACGTACCAATATTTTCTATGAGGTTGGTTGATGTTGTTGACAAACTATTTTACCTCATATTTCATCATTTTTTTAGAAAACAAAATAGCACGTCATAAAAGACAGTCCATTCTTAGCTCCTAGACTCCTAGTCCTGCCTGACGGGGTAGTATAACGAAGCAAGTGGAGAGTGAATATACATACTTATACTTACAATTTAAATGGACCGTCGCGTCGTACGTGTGTCATGCACACACTGCGGAGTTCCTGATTTTCCTTTTAGAGCAAAGTCATGCTTGATTGATGATCAAAGAAACATATCTCATGCATGCATGGTTCTAGAAGTGTAATGACTCACTCATTACTAATGATGAGCTTTGAGTTTTCATCTTTATCCTTTGTGTTCTTTCTTCTACAGAAATACATAGTTGAAATGCTACTTGCCTGCACAACCTGAAACCAAATTTTCATCATCTCTCTCTATTAAACATAAATATGATTTACTGAATGTCACTCCACCCAAGCTCAGCTGCAAAACTGGTAGTGGTAGAGTTTACATACCAAGGACAATACAGGGATGATGGGGTTTGATGCTACACACACAGAGATAAAAACAACATAAAATATATTTTTACAACATGTACAAAGCTAAAATACTGTAAGTATTTAAGTAATAGAGCAATAGTTTCCCACATCAATCATCTGGCTCTCTATCTAGCTAAAAGACACAAAGAATTTTTGCCCAGTTAAAACAAGATGCTATGAAATAATATGGTACTGCTAGGAACATTAAAATGTAACTATTTATAAAAAACAACCTCTGTATCATCATGCCATGTCTTCGAGGTAAAGTGATCATTGGTCCTCTAGCTCTGGACACATTCAGTCTACTCTTAGCATACAAAGATTGTTAGCATTACCAAACACCAAATTAAGGATTTTTTAACATGCATGGTTAGTGATGGTATAGCTGTTCAGTACGAATATAGGTACATTAATATTGACAGTGTCTAGCTGGGGTCGTGTGATGGCCAGAAAAGTTCACTCTCGGAACTGGTAGTAAGTCTTGTGATAGTAGTAGATTTCGTCAGTTGGGATTTGTACTGCATAGTAGCAAGAAGAAACAACAGTAGTACTAGGGAAGCATAAAATTTGTTGAAAAGGGGAGTATTTACATTTTGACTTCATATTTGAGTGCAATCGAAACTTTCTCTCTGTGAGAAAGACAAAATTAACAATGGGGAAGGCGTTTTTCGCAGGTGTTTTGGGTATTTTAGTGGTGCTATTTGCCGTTTGCTATGCAGTGCCAACAGCACCCCAGGGTGTTCATCCGTTGGGAGATGAAATGATCAATTTCATTAATAATGTAATCAAGCCAAATTGGACGGTAAGTAGAATACAGCTACGAAAGCTATGAAAAATTTGTGCGATAGACGCTTTTGATACAACCTATGTACATCATTGTTTTAGGCTGGAAGAAACTTTCATCCTGACATTGACATTAAATACGTGAAAAAACTGTGTGGAGTGTTGAAAGGATCTGAGAAATATCGCCTTCCAGAAAGGAAACACCTACTTGGAGGTCTTCTGATCCCCAAGGAATTTGACTCCCGTACAAAATGGCCTCATTGTCCATCCTTGCGAGAAGTCAGAGATCAAGGATCGTGTGGATCTTGTTGGGTAATTTTTTTGTGTGAAAATTTAACATCAATGCATGATGACTGCATTTTTAAAGATATAATATTTAAAAATTGTGCAGGCTTTTGCTGCAACAGAGGCAATGACTGATCGCTACTGCATTGCTCACAAAGGGAAACAATTCCGTTTCTCCGCGGATAATCTAGTCAGTTGTTGCGATGAGTGCGGAAATGGATGCAACGGTGGATTTCCATCAGCGGCTTGGGAGTACTGGGTAGAAACGGGAATTGTATCCGGAGGACCTTACAATTCGGAACAGGGATGCCAACCTTACGAAATTGGTGGGTAAATATATACTCTCTGAAAATATAATAAATAGCAACTAATAACAGTACTCCTTCACATAATAATTGGTGTTTTTTCATACAGCTCCTTGTGAACATCATACAAGTGGAAAGCGGCCCAACTGCACGGGTGAAGAAGGAGATACGCCCAAGTGTGTAAATCGATGTGAATCTTCCTACAAAGTCCCATACTCTCAGGATCTTCACTTTGGCAAAAAGTCATACTCCCTAGGTAGGAAACCTTCCCAAATCCAGACAGAGATTTTGAAAAATGGTCCTGTCGAGGCTGCGTTCACAGTTTACTCTGACTTCCCATTGTACAAATCAGGTACTTAATTTATCTACAACTGATGTTACCCAAATTTTCTGAATGGCTGTCTTTAAATTTTAACGGTAATTGGAACTACGACTGGTATGTTGTTAAGTACAGCTTTAGGTGAAAATGAAAACTTGCAAAAATATGAGGCTAATTTGCAATCTTTTTCTTCAGGGGCGATGGTGGTTTCTTCAAGATCCTTCGGGGGCAGGACGAATGTGGAATCGAAAGTCAAATTGTGGCGGGTCTACCAAAAATGTAAAGCAGTCTGCTGATGTCGACCATTCCGAACGACACCGAACATCATATTTTTATCCATTAGCATAATATGCCTACAAATGTAATTTCTTACTTTGTAGTACATCTTTTTCTCCACGCCATAAATTTTACTTCAAATTGAACAGACAATAAGCGTAGTATCTTATTATATCAAGAGTCGAAATTTTTTGTCAGAACATTTGTTTAAATATTCGTTACTTACAGTTTTTAGCCGGTTTCTTAAAATTTAAGAGTGTACAATACTCTAAATGTGCCTGATGGCTTTTGTATCTCTACAAGGATACTGTGATACCTATATAACTATATTTGCATCTCTCTATTGTTATTTGTCTAGATAATTGTTTTTTTCATGAAAAATAAATTTATTTGTGCACACATGTCAAGCAATGTGGTTAGTAATAAAATTATTCTCTGCAAATACTCATCTGACAAAGTATCTCACATCAAACTCATATTTTGGCTCATCATCATCATTAATCCTGGAAACATAGCATACCGGTGTATCACCAAAATAAAATTTGGTAAATGATAGCTAGACGGTTTAATCCCATCGTTGGTTTAAATATCATACGTAGTTGTTTCATAGCCATTATTGAGGATTTACAGTCGTATTGTATCATGTGAATAAAAGAGGTGTACAGGGATCATTTGGTATCAAATAGAGAAATAAGTTATTGAAATTATTAACAAAATAATCATTTATTTACACGTAATGTTAAGTTGGTGAGAGGCGTGTGTGCCAAGTCTTTACAAGCATAAACAGTCTATTGAGCGTGATTTTAAAACATACTTGGTACTGCGTTTCCGAAAGTCCTGCATCCAAGCGTACGCGGATACATTCGTGTCTGCTGTTTTGCTAACGTACTGACTGTCGTAGTAAGATCATTTGAATCAAAATGGATTATACACAGAAAGTAGCTTCATTCATGGAATGATGTTGAATATACGATTTGATTACTGTCATTCGCTAAAAATTTCAATTATTGTTATACAGTAATACATATTTTAAACTACAAACTCAAACTTGCCAATCAAAGAAAATGAAAAATGTAAGATTGATTCTTAATTGACTTTTGTTTTTGTTTACTCAACTCATGGTCATGGATTTTTTTATACATTTTCATTTTCATCTATTCAGTGCGAGACAAGACAAGAAAATCATTTCATATCATATCCAACCCAACTGGTGGACCGGAAATAAACCTGCCACAGATATCAACACGAGTTGCATTCATTTTATTATTCATTCGTTAAGTCCATTGCTTGCTACGCCTTTCTGTACTAATTTACACTGTGTTGTACAAAAAATTGTGGTAAATGACATGTCCATCGATAGTCATTTACCAGTACAGGCTTCTTGCGCAGAAGTGATAAAACTTATTTTACAAAACACATTATAGTTGGACAGGGGTTTTTGTGTTTGTTTGTAGTTTTGTACCTAACTGGTTACATACATTTGCATCGATACTGTGGTATTCTTTAAATTAATCCAGTAATAAAAGATTTACATATACACACACAAAACACAACACTGTGGTGCCATCATTCTTGCCATTTCATACTGCCATCCTGTGTTCGTAGTATTGCATTAAAAAATTTCATGTAAAATATGATGCAATCAAAGTAGTATAGGTATTATATTTTAGTTTTTGAGTATACCGTTTTATTTCTTTTCAATTTGATACCAAAAATGTAAATAGTGTAAACCAATATCACTTTGTAAATATGTATTTTGCTCTAAAATTGTACTTTTTTACTTTCATCACTATTTCGAGAGGTATGTGTAGCTCAGAGCTCAGTTAAAACATCAATTATTTTTCAATCGGTTTAGTGTACTATGTACATAGTAAACATTAAATAATATTTGTTTGTTTTCTACTCAATTTTGTAAATATGGTAGGACTTAGGTGCTACCAGTGTGGCTCAGAATCGATTTTTATGGATTATGAAGGTGCAAAAAGAGTGCAAAACTATGACGGAGACGAACTAGAAAATACTTTGCTTACGCTGGAATCATGTTCCAATCTTGAGTTTTCATTTTCTTCGTGGGGACCCTATGTCGTGGATTGCGCACCTGGTCAAATCTGCGTTAAGACAATAATAGACGATGGGTTTGATGAGAGTGGCAGACACCGTTACGTTACAGGTTCTAGGGGATGTGCAATGGGAAATACGTCGCGGGGAGAAAATCATTTAATGGGATGTGGAATCCTCCAGTCAAAGGCGGTCCCTCCAACGGAAACTTTCCAAAATAAATGGGACTTGGTATGTTTTTGTAATGATGATTATTGTAACGCAACACAGAGGACGGGCAAGTCGAACTTGTTCATCATTGGGCTCATGTGCTCAATACTTTTAGTAACTTATTTCTACTCTATGAATTAATATTCTTATTTGATCCAGCTAACAATAAAAATTTTCAATTACACATATTAAAAAATATTATTTCGCTTATTAAAACTGTACTACATTGTGCTGACGAACGAAAAATTGAAATGCACCACCGAAGTTTAGTGGTTTTCTATTGTCATCTTTAAAAAAATATGAGTAATTACCAATATATTCTTTCATTTGTATAAATGATTTTGTCTCTCTTCTCTGATTCTTACCTCTCAGAGTAACTTCCACAATTCAATTGGCATAATCTCTGCAAAAATGTTTACGAACCAATGTTTATAGCCCGTAATGATTCAGTGAGTTCCTGCTAGCGTCGTTAAGTTTTCTTTTCATACTAAAATCTCTTGTCGCCGGCCGTCACCAGTCTGTGTTATCCCATGAAAATTTTTTTTTCGTTTACATAGTACTCGACATTGCTACTCCTCAGTTTTTTAAAAACTGTCATTTTTCCCTTTCCTCACCAGTTCCAGTAATATCTCTTTTTCATCTTGTTGTAAGCATTTCGAAAACTGTGTACAACAATTTTTTACTGTTAGCACTTTATTTTAATTGTTTGTTTCATCAAAAGAATCAAAACTGATAGCACAATTCCAAAATTAACTGGGTATGTACTCCTCAGTTTTTTAAAAACTGTCATTTTTCCCTTTCCTCACCAGTTCCAGTAATATCTCTTTTTCATCTTGTTGTAAGCATTTCGAAAACTGTGTACAGCATTTTTTTACTGTTAGCACTTTATTTTAATTGTTTGTTTCATCAAAAGAATCAAAACTGATAGCACAATTCCAAATTTAACTGGGTATGTATGTTACATAGGTATCATAAAAATCTCTTATTTGTATATGAATATATGCATATTAGTATACACACACTTCCAATTTGAATTCCCAGCACATTTTCTTTACATTATGCAACCTGTTATACACACAGATAAAATATGTAGTTCATGGAACTTTGTCGGAGGTCTAAGTTTTATTATGATGAGTTTTACTTGGTCAGGAAAGCAAAGTATTCCTGAACAATACCTATATAATTTATACTACAGTCTCATTCAGTTTTAATTTTTAGAACATACTTGAGTTTAGTTGCAAATCCAAAACTTGATATCCCGGAGAGACCGTCTACAACTTTCACAAAATGTTTTCGTTTGTACCCAATTCCTAACTCTGCTCTTGGATGAGTAAAGACTTCAATTTAACTAAATAAAACAAGCGCATATAAATATTTACCATATAACTATGTTCCAAAACTGTGACGAAAACATGGTGAAAAATATAAGAGACCAAGAAAAATGTAATAAAATGGACCCACTTCATCTGTCATTTTCCTCTCTTCTTCTATCCTGGCAAGAAAATCTAACTTTTTGAATTATTGATGGGAAAAATTGGTTGCTGCTCTGTGCACTGCAGGAGCGTTGGTGGTAGTATAACAGCTAACAGCAATGATAATGATTTTATGGAAGGATAAGAAGGAAAGAGCAGAAAATACTATCAACAACCCATAAGTCGCCTGTTGCCAAAATTGCAACAACAACAGTTCGTATACAAACGGCAAGGCAAGACCACATTTTGTGTAAACAGCATAAACCAAGATGAGTGAGGAAGCGTATGTATCTGTATATATAATTGTCTAATCTTACGTACGGTCATACGTATGTGTATTTCGATCTCCTCCTAGAGGACTCAACCAATTCTCATGAAATTTGCAGTGTAGATTCTAAACTATCCTATTAGATTCGGCGCCTAAAATCAGCTTACACACTGTGATTCTATGTTGTAACATATTTTACCCGGAAAGAGTGGTGAAGCCAGGCTTAAGTATGTATCCGAATCACATCAAATGAAGCCTTTTGGCACGCACTTGTTGTTACATATTTCGCATATTTTGTTTTTTTAACACATATTACATATTTAAGTAAATATTTTGATGTTTTGCAAAATATTTTGAATTTAAACCAACATATAAAAAATTTGCATGTAAAATGCTCAGTTTACGAAGCATTTGTACTGTTCTGACGTCCCTTTTGGGATTCATAAGAGCATTTGTCAGACAGAAAACTTGGAATACATCGACAACAGCGATCTACACACCCATTTCTCGTTCCTTTTGCTGATTCATTCACTTTAGCTACTACGCTAACATCAACGCGCTAAGCATCACATATTGGCTTCATAAGCCGCTTTTGAATCATCCGTCAAATATTGTCAGTCAACAACCAAAGGAGTTTCAACTGTACTGAAAATTGACGTTTCAAAAATCAACGGTGCGTTGCTAATTGATTGATCAACAAACTCCTGCAAAGCAACTCATAATGTCAAAGGAGAGGTCATCGTTTGCAAATAAGTTTAGCACTTGGCTAAAACAGATATCCGAAGATGAAAAAAAGCACTTTGGGATGGGAAAGGTCAAGGTTAACTTTAGGGTGGGCGTCAAAATGACTTTAAAATTACACCAACCGATAGATTTTGACCGGGTGAATCCAATGGTGGTAGTCCCATTAGAATTGTTGTACTCATCGAGATCGGTCCAGAAATACCACTTTAAGAGCGATTTAGTTTTTGACCTCTAGCGGGTCAGGGTCACCGAATTAAGAGATGGGGCTACCACCATTGGATTCCTCAAGGCCCACCTCAAACCTACCCCAACCGGAAAGGGTGACCTTGTGTTCTGCAATGTGAGTCTTTTTATCGCTGTGCATTTTTTCAATTAGGCAAAATATAAACATCAAATGCATATTTGGATCATCGATTGGTTTTAGGTATGTTGCAAAAGTTTCCAATGGATCCAAAAGTCGCAAATTGATCAGCATATTGCAACAGCGGCTCATTCAGCATCAGTGCAGAGGTCAAAAGGATGCCGGCAACTGAGAGTTGATGATGTGGAGCCCGTCAATACGTTCAACGGCGATCTGTGTTATGCGTTTTTGGCTGCGGATATTCCATTTGAAAAGCTATCGAATCCTGTTTTTAAAACGTTTCTTGGAAAGTACTGCTGCCGTCCAATACCTAGTCCATGGATTATGCGGAACAGGAATGTTGAAAAGTGCTGCAATGAAGTGATGAATAAAATTAAAAAGGAACTGGAAGATGCGTACATTTGGATGGGCGTTGACGAGACAACTGATAAACGAGGCAGATTTGTAGCCAATGTGATTGTTGGCCGTTTGAACGGAACAAAGTCGACACCACATCTTATCGTCTCTGAGGAACTGACAGTAGCGAACAGTGTTACCGTAACACAGCTGATTAGGGATTCTCTGAGACTGTTGTGGCCCACCAAGAAAGACGTTGACATAAACAAACAATTTGTTGTACTGCTTTCGGATGCTGCTCCGTATGTGATTAAAACGGG
>JAHZMZ010003227.1:0-22254 GCA_027743805.1 Lepidocyrtoides sp. E14 | reverse complement strand
AGTTAGTGAGAGAGAGAGAGAGAGAAGAATCTGCAAAACTATATGGAACTTGCAAAAAAGCACTTTTTGGCTTGGCTCAAAAAACGAGTGAGTGTGAGAGGTCGGGTATTCTCTGCCGTACAACAAGAGAACAAGAAGTGCGTACCTAATATTCTCCTTGTTGTGCACCATCCACCACCATCATCATCATCATCAAAACGAGAACCATGCAACCATGCCATAACACAGATACAGTATTTTTGATTGGAGTACTAGCTAGAGAGAATAAAGAATAAAAAAAAACAAATAGTTTCTATATAGCGAAAATGTTAGAGCGACTATAATAAAGTATCGTGCATGTTCCATAGCATGACACATAACAAGCAGACACTCACACACACACGAAACTCACCAGAGAGAATCAGCAAAAAAAAAAAATTATGTAGTTTTGTGTGTGTGTGTGTGTGTGTGTGGAGATGAGAGTTTTTCATGAGGATCGCAAGTTGACGATCATAATGATATAACTTGTCTATAAAATATTATTATTCGTTCAAAACTTGCTTGCTTTTATAGTAGGTACATAATATGTTCGTGCATAATATATTGGCATGTGACTTTTTTTTCGTGAGTTCTGCCTCCTTTCGTATATCCAGTTCCCTTGTCCTTCTCAACCTCCTCCCTCTTACGATTAGTCTCCTGCGTCAACAACTGACTGACTAAAAAATGTCTGCTATATGGACGTTTTCCCTGTTTTCCCAAGCAGCTTATTACCATATCCTACCCGAACGAAGCAACATCATCATCATCACCATTATTATCACGACTATGATTATTATTTGCTACCATAGCAGCTGGAAAGGAGAATCTATATGGGAATAATAATATAATGATGAGAGGGTAAAACAGAAAAGCATCTGAACTTGAAATTGTGCGAAATTGTGTGTACGTTTGTGTGTAAATGTGTGTGTGTATGTGTGTGCGAGTGAGTATGTATGCGTCTCGCTCTCGCATATACATTTTTTTTGCCCATTCGCATTATTACTCATTGCTATATGTCTTATATGCTTACAATATTATTAGCGTGTTTTTAACCTATTACATTCAAACCACAAATATTTTTTAAGAGAATTATTAGCCTGCTAATTTAATGAGAAGTCTGTAGAGAAAAATGAGAAAAACGTACACATGCACATTATATGATGGTTTTTTTATTTGAGTGATGATTTCATGCAGATTTTTTTTTTTTGTGTGGAACAAAGTACCAGTTTTATCTGTAGTAGTGGATGATGCTTAGTGAGGAGAAGATGAAGAAATATTACATGCATTATTTCAGATGATGACGACTACGACGGTTACAAACATCAAAAGATATTGTATCCAGTTGAAAAAAAAACATTTTTTTTTCTTTTGCAGCAAACAGTCAATCCATTTAGTTTTTACTGCTGCAATTATAACCCAGTATATTTGTGCGTATTCGTATACGTATCCCTAGTAGATATCTTTATGCCTGAAAAATAAATACATTTTATTTCATTATTTGCATACTTGCGCATGCATGCATCATGTGTGTGTGTTTTATTGCAAGTACTTGTATTAAAATCTTTAGATAAGAAAGGTGTCCGTCCAATTTTTTTGCATATCCTGCCGCCTGTTGTCTGAGTGTGAAAAAATAAACTTGCATGCAAGCAAGCTTATGTCCATGATTGTATGACTTATGATGATGATGTTAGTGGAATGAAGATAGGAAAATTATTTTTATTATATTATTATTATATTTTTTGCCTATACTATTCATTGCGAAATCACTCGTTCTTCTTCCATTGTAATTTACAAGTTTTCAGCAGAATAAAAAAATAGTATCATGAAACTGATATATAATACATTGGCGTACCGATGAAATAAACTAACTAACTATAATAATATATGCATATTTAAAAGATAGCCGGAGAACGATAATGATGAATATAATATA
The DNA here is from genome assembly GCA_027743805.1 of Lepidocyrtoides sp. E14. Taxonomy (NCBI): domain Eukaryota; kingdom Metazoa; phylum Arthropoda; class Collembola; order Entomobryomorpha; family Entomobryidae; genus Lepidocyrtoides; species Lepidocyrtoides sp. E14. Next base: position 20,303 of record JAHZMZ010003227.1, on the reverse strand, counting down.
CACATGTACATTTTATGCATTTCACAGTCATTGCATTGATATATACATTTGCGTAAGTGAAAAAAAAAGTTAAGAGAGTGAGCGACACAGAGAGAAGAGAATGGAAAAGAGTGAGCGCCGACGGAATGAAGAGCTCTTCTATGCATAATAGAATTGCAAATGATGATGATGATGATGCTCGTGTAGATCTGTGCGAATGAGAGAGATTGTGTGTAAGTGTGTGTGTGCCTATGTGTGTGCATTAGTACGTACATACGTAACTCTTAAGCTAGAGAGAGAGAAAAAAACACGTATGGAACATGAAAGAAAAAAAAACCTGATTCTGCCTGCCTGCAAGTAAGTAGAATAGGACAACAAAAAAAGATGCGAAACTTGGTTTAAATGGTTTCAGATTGAACATCTCGGATGGATGTATCATCATCATCATATCATTATCATTGTCGTATTTTTTCTCTCTATTGCAATAAGTTAAACCACTGTATAGACTTCTTTTTTCCTTTTTGCATGCACACTCATACACACACACCAAAAAGATGATGATGATGAACAAAAAGAAGAAAAGAAGAGGGCTCAATTGCAGTCGCATTGACTCTCGGGTGTCTGCTCTGCTTGACTTGCTTATAAACCTGCTATCTATCTTCCACCACTCACTATACGCTTTTTCATGGGATTCGCATGCCTAAAAACCGCCGCACACACTACCTACCTACTTAACTTTTACTACAACTTGGATAATACACAATCCTATACACAACTTACTTTGTTGTCCTGTTCAAAACTGTTAGGCACCGAAACCCGTGTAAGCCATAAGCAAACCACGACCTTTGTCGTGGTCTTTATATTGCATCTTCTCCTCTAAAAAACCAGGCAGAGTGAGAAAAGAAAGGGAGAGAGCGAGGAGTGCTATAGAGTTGTTGTGGCTGTCCTTCTCCTCCTTTTTGACTCCCGTGTATTTTTACTTTCATCCTCCTTCTTTTCGTTGGAATTTACGTAATTCCTGTGTACTCTTCACAATTTCAACTTATAGGTATACCATTAAATAATCGTGTATATAAAGTTAAGTACATAACAGCTGCTGCTTCCTTTCTTTTTCCTATGTACAATGTGTCGGCATGTCTGCCTGACTGCTGTAAATACTACTACCTTACTGCGTCTTTAGTTTTTTTCCCCTTTTCCCCCTTTCGCTATCCGAATATTCTTCTACTACTACTTCTGCTCCTGTGTACACACACTTTGCACACACATTTTACTCACGACAGCAGGGACAGGACACACACAATATACACATGTATGTAATGCACACACACAATTTCGTCTTCTCTCTCTCTCTCCCTTTCTGTCTCTTTCCTGCCTTAACGAGTTTCTGCAAAAGGCACCACCACCACAACCATACCCCACACAATGGATACATTTGGGAAAATCGAGTAAAGGCAAAAGTCATTTTTTGTTCGGGCAGCTCTGTGTCTAGCCCTAAAACAGAAACGTCACAGGAATAGCCTATATAGAATTTATTTGTTTTTCCCTACCATTATTATTCCTCTTATCATTCTGTATAGGATTTGTTCTCGAAGAGTAATATATTGTGGCGTGTTCACAATTTCGCATCATCATCATCATCAACAACAACATCCTACCACTACCACGCTCATTTCTTCGTCATTACCCTTTCACAACAGGAAAAAGGGAGAGGATGGATGGCAGGCGAGCGACGCATTATTTTTTTTCTCTCTTGTAGGAAGTTATATAGGCAGTCTAGACCCGGACCAGGCTCTAGTATGGATCATTGCGAAAAGAGAATAATATGCGAGACATGCACTACTTACTCACTTTAATGCGAAAATTCTCCTTCTCCCTGTTTGATCTAGTACAATTTTATAACGATTTGGGAGCGACGCAGAAGGAACAGAGAGAGTGAGGAAAAGTGGAGAAAAAAAAGAGAGACGTAGAAAGAAACACACCTTAAAGCAATTTTTATGGACCCTTCTTGTCGTTCATCCATCCTCCCTTTTTCCCCAAGAAAGATTTTTCTCTCTCTTTTCTTCGTTCATAAAGCCCTTACACAACTTTTGGCTTTTTCTCTTCTCTCTTACTTTCCCACGGATTGGCTGGGTATATTTAGAATTTACTTTTTTTCTCTTTACTTTCTACAAGGGAAAGTTAGTTATCTTAGAAAGGAACAAACTAGAGTGAGTATGCTACAATATGGGACACGTATAGCATTAAAGTAGGCGTTTAGTAACTTAATATCCTTTCCTTTTCCCTACCCAAGTCAAGTACTGCTTACAAAAAAATAATACATTTTATCTCTACTTCTTTGGACAACTTTCTAACTTCAACGTTCGTCTAATGACTGCCTTTCCATGTGCTAGTAGTCGTAAGTATATATTTTTTTATGCCGGTTCCTCCCACAGCCCGGAAAGTATTGGAAATGCCGGAATTGGATACAAGCTAATTAAAGTTGTGTAATAATACTAATAATAATAAGGGTTCTGTATTTTACATGCAACACAAAACTGAAAGATACCAAGTTTAAATACTACATAGGCTTCGGGCATAGAGAATTATATGTCTTCACCCTTTTAAATAATGTTATCTACGCTAACATGACAAACATGATTTTTTCTTGTAAATACACAAGCACCAGTAAACTTTTCTCTCTAATAATATACCATAATCATAATGTAGTGGACAGTATAATGGAGTAGTAGCTGTGTAGTAGTAATATGGAAGCAGTAGTAGCAGGGAAACCATCATCATCATTGATTTTTCCCAAGGCACCACGCACACAACAAACAACGAAGGAAGTAGAAATCGCCAACAGCCCAAACGAAAAAAAAAATACTGTTTTGATGAAAAACATAAAGCCTAAAAATTGTAGCTCTTTAAATCAATGGCATTAAGAAAGCAGCGTTGAGTTGAGCTTCTTGTCACTTGTGGTACACCCAATGATACAATAATAATAAAGTCGTCTCCTCTCTTTTTGGCAAGTTTTGTTTACAACCAGAGAAGAACAAAAATATATTTTATAGCATTAAAAGACCATGTATATCTTCATCATCGACAACGCTGTCAACGTTGATGGCCCTCTTCATCATTGTCCTTGCATTGACTCGTGCCTAACCTCTTTGCAGGGTTTTTCCTCTTTTCTCCAATGAATAATGGATAAAACTAGCATTTATAGGATGCGAATGCGAGTGTGTACTACTATTACTACCACTAGGATAAACTTTATGAATGTGTGCCATAATATATCTTCGTTGGCCGTAAAGTATAAAAAAAAAATAAACTGTCGCGAGTTATTACTATTATGAGTATTATTATGTGTGAAGGCATATATGTTTTTGGTCCTAGGAGCTATATAAGCAAACAGCAAAGTAAAAACTGCAACTTTCTCCATGTTTTACATGAAAACTTGTTCGTATATGTACCTACCGGTCTATTCGCCAGAAAAAAAAATAAAGAAAATAACGCAGTAATTGTGGTGGTGGTGATATTGGTAGTGGTAGTTTGGGTGATAGTTTTTGGCTAGTTATGGAATATTATATTATGATGGTGATAGTAACATGACGCAGCGATGCGCGATGGTCGACCGGCTGACCAACACAGCAGAACCGAATGGTATTATGAAATAAAATGTTGCTTCTTTTTGTGCTTACTGTTGTCGTTGTCGTTGTAGTCGTCGTCCAGTCCAAGTACAGATAAATAAATACTATATTATATATTATTTTTTCTAGGAAGCAACCAATAAACAAGAGGACAACACTTTTTGTGTGTGGTGGGCAGAAAAAATGTACATTCACGTACATTTTCGCATTAAAAGAGAATAAATTGCAAATATTTCTAGTTTTGAACCACAAAGAAAAACCACAATAAAGCACGCAGGGCACATAGAATGGCAATAAATGCAATATTTTAGAGTATTACATGGTTTTCTCCCAAGAGTGGAGTACTTACAAGAGCAGCAGTAGTAGTAACAAAGCGGTAGCAGCAGCAGCAGCAACATTCAGCAATTTTCCAACTTCAAACGATCCAATATCTGAATGAAGAGAATAACGACCCAGCGTGCACAAACATAATATATCTATACATACATACATATATAAAAGACACACACGTGTGCAGGCAGAGAACACGAACAAAGTTTCAGATGAAGAAACGCAATAAAAAAGTAAGAATGACGTTCATTTTTTTATCCGGTATTGTGACACCAAAAAACTGACAAAAGTCACTACTTAAATAACTTATAGAATGCATTAAAGCTAGTGGATATTAACCTTGTACAAGCGTACTTTTACGATAATAACAACACTACTTGTCCGTTTACAGAGAGAGAGAGAGAGTAAAATGGATATGCATTATTTCTAACTATGGTAGTAGTAGTAGTAGTAGTTGTATTTGCCAAAATATGACACTTTTTTCCCCATTAGGTACACGTACTTACTCAGTGTCCAATTACACAAAAAGTAAAAGTAGTAAATAGAAACTAGAGACACGTTGTTACATTACATTTACTGTACAAGAAAAAAACTGCACAGAGAAAAAAAAACACCATTCAATGTAGTTACATAACCGCTCGGTATTTTCGTCTGGTTTGATTTCATTGTGAGTGTAGCAGGTACTTTTTTCTCGTTTCCCACTCTCCCTCTCTTTTTTTACACGATCATAATAAAAACTCTGACAAACTTGAGCTTGAACGTCAACTTCAAGTCAAGTGAGTGCATAGAAAAGAGAAAGAAGACTGACTGACTCACTACTCACTTACTTGTCTCAATTGAGCTGACAAAGACCTGAATGGCTACAACAACAGAGAGTATTACTCTTGAAATTCATGAATTTAAAAATAAAACCATGGGATAAACTAATCAAGAGCTTATCATCTGCCACCAATTTTTTTTAAAGCATCATGTATACATGTATGTACGTATTACTCTGGAGGAACGAAAGCTCACGACTGAAATTCGCATAAAATAGGAAGCAAGATAGACAATGATGGAATTGCATGCATGCGATGCGATGAAGGTTGGCACAGCGCGTTGTATAGTACGTATTCTTCCCTTTTGCAGTTGATTTTCAGCCGGTACCTAACATATTACACCAAATAATTAATATGAAATGCAAACCAAGAAGAAGCAAAATTTTTTTTTTGCGTTTGGATGATACCATGCTACTGCGGTGATGGTGGTGGGTGCGTAACGTACAAGTACAAAGTTTGCACACGACAATGACTACTACGACATGGACAACAACAAGAGACTGGATAATGGTGAAGGAGAATAAGAGGTTATTCTTGGTAGGTACATACGCATCATATACTTCATAATATTACTTTATATTGTATAATATCCATCTGTCCTGCTGCATAAAAATATATCTGGTGGTAGGTAAGTAGGTTCTGTTATAATCCTATAAAATCATCGGATCGCCGCACATGCACACACATCCACACACACACACACACACACAAACACACGCTATAATTTTGAAGTACGTGTTTTCCATGATAAATGCAAGTTATGCCACAGCAATATAATTTGCAATGTATGCATTATAAGCCCATACAGAATAAAAAGCTTTCTTTGATATACAATGAATAAAAGTGTAAAGTGGGAATGCTGTATAATAATAGTATGTGTGTGTGTGTAGTGTGGTGGCATGCATGGTGGTTTATTTCTTTCATATTATGCATAGACTTTGTAGCAAATAGAAAGCATAAAAATGTGCTCCTCTCGGTCTAGCTGTCACTGCAATAAAAAAGCAATGTATTATACGATCTTGTTTATTACACTGCACACACACACACACACTCCCAAAATGCATGCAAATTCTGGTGGTTTTTCTTACATTATATTACATGATGATGATGATGATAAAGTGAATGTGACATTGCTGCTGCACTGCTTTGTGCGAGAAAAAAAATGCCAAGAGTGGAAAGTTATTACTATTGCATAAGAATATAAAAGGAGAAAATGTATGCGATGCGGGAGAGAGAGAGAGAGGGAGAAAGGGACGAGTTATTTTTTTATGCTTCCAACATCGAAATAAACTACTCTGCGTGTTTAATACAAAAAAAAGACTGGTAATAAAGTGTTGTTGTCGTACACACTAAATTCCAACATATACAAAACGACAAACATATAAAACGACGACATTGACGATGAAGCTGAAAAAAAACAGTATTAAATTTTGTAGAGTATATACCATGCACTTTTTTACTACTTAACTTTTGTTTTCTTCATTAACTTGCTAGAGCTCAAATAGTGAACTTCTAGTGAACCAGGAGGGCTAAAATAAAACGGATGCTTGACGAAATGAGCAAGAAAAACAACACAACAACTGTATTACCATGCTTTGCTTATTAACACTTATTTTTTTTAAAGAAAAAAAATATATTACGTACTTTCTTTTACCGTATATATAATTTTACATGTAGAAAATAATAATGTACGTGTACACATAATTTTTAGAAAGAGAGAGAGATGCATGTGCCATGTATGTATTTAGTAAATTTTTTTTCTTTCTATTTCTACACTGCTTGCACACGTAATGAATGCTGGTGTGAGCAGCTTCATTTTCTTCTCTGTGTGGCGAATACTTAGTAATAAATGGAAAAGTACTTTGTTTCCTTTTTACTTCTCGTGTTGTAATAATAACAGCAGCAGAGGCAGTAAGAGAGCAACAAAACAGAATCCCATTTTATTATAACGACAACACGAACAAAACTTCTATTTTCTCATTCCGGCTTGCTTGCTTGCTTGCATGCGATCTTCATCATCATCATCATCATCATCGTCGTCATCCTATTGAAAAAAAAAATAGTTTCTTCCTCCTTCACTGTTCCACAGAGTTACAACAATATGATTATATTGGTGTACCAGGATTATCATCATGATCGTCATCAGCAGATGCATGTATTCCATGTCAGTAGAAACGAAATATAAATATACCTACTTTTTTTTTACTTGGTTCCTCTTCTCATTCACCAACAAAACCATGATATCACACACACAGCCAACCAAAACTATCAAGTACATTCTTTTTAGATTCGATGGTACAAAAGCTTATAAGTGCCTACTTATACATTCGTACATACTACTACTACTGCAAAAAAATCGCACTTGCTGTTTTCTTCTCCTTACTACTTCCACCAACTTCCATGATGATGAGAGCATTCCCTCGTCGTAATGCCATGTCTCGCATGCGAATAAACGATATGCGAAGAGAATGCGAATTTTTTTGTTTGTGAGTTGATCATGATATGTTTATATGGTATACCTATATTCCACACCAGAGAGAAAAAAAACTATATAATGTATTATTTTTATATTATTACTCGTGTTTTTGTGGAACAAAATCATGACTAGAGCTAAAGTTGGCAGTAGCAGCAGCAGCAGCAGTGCTAGCAGCGCCGGTGGATATTTTGCCGTGCTAATAGAGTGCATGTACGTATAAATTTTATAGATCATGTTTGTCCTAAGTACAACAGTAGTAGCAATCTGCTTCTCCAAAGCTGGTATGTGCATTTCATACCAGCATTTTTTTGCACACACATTTCATTATTCACTTGCTACTATATAAAGTAAAATAAATAACTATACACACATATCCCTACACACAATTTTTCGCTCGCACTATTGCAAGACCAGTAGTAGTACACACATACATACATACATTTTTAAATATACCTATACGACAAGCCATTATATTCCATTCCGTTTCCAATTTTGCTTGTATTCGTTTCCTTCCAATTTCGCAACTACAACAAAGGAGAAAAAGCAAAGAAAACTTGGTACACAGTATGTACATACTATCCACTTCTCATTTACTTGGGTACTAGTACTCTTTTTTTTCTATTGAGGTCTATGAAAATGCCATGATATCATCGCATCACATATACCTAATATCGTTTTCTTTTTGACTGCTCGCTCGCTTGCAATCACGCTTATAATATTTACAATTTATACTGCCAAATGGACACACAAATAACTATATACAATTTAGGCTCATTCTCAACAACGTTTCTTGCATACGGTCTATTCGCAAGATGGCTATCTGTTTTTTTTTCTCTCTCTCTCTTTCTGTTGCTCATGCCTTTTACTCTTTTCACAAGCTCAACTTGTCTTTTTCATTTCTTCAAGTCTGTCAGTTTTTTTTAATTTAAAAAGCCCATCGTGTAATCATCATCATCAGCAGCAGAAACAACATGGTCCATAAAAACCCATTCTGATCCCTACACACATTTCGCATTCTCGCATGTTTTTTTTTCTCGCGAATTCGCATGTTCGTTCTCATTTCTCCCTCTCTCTCTCTCTCTTCTTTTGCTTACTCACAGCTCTACTTAAAAACATGTTATGCAAGTGCATAGGTCTCCACACTGTCAGCAAGTGAGCAGCACTAGTAGTAGCAGCAGCAGCAGTCAGGCAGAATAATATATGATTCATTTTTTTATTATTATTATGCCATATTATTGTGTGTATGTGTTTGTCCAAAAAGATGTTACTTTTTTATGTTGGTGTTGATCCTCCTAGGGTACACAGTATTTTTTTTTGCTGGAGGTACGCAAAAATGTATAGAGGTAGGTAGGTATAATTGCAAATGTTACATAGGGAGTTTTCAGATGGATGGATGATGGAAGGTGTGTACGTGCCATTTGATGAACTCGCAATGTACGTATGTACATACATACATACTGCCATCATTTCTCTCTCATCAACAGTAGCAGCGTTATAAAGTACATAAGAATGCATAAACCGTCATGAGGCTCCTGCTTGGAGATAATTTGCCGATCATCGCATCACGACAACGCTGCGGTGATGATGATGATGATGATGCATGTTATTATGTCTAGTCTGACTTTTTTGCGACTGCTGGTCGTCTACTTTTTCAAGAGTAAGTGTAAGTACATTAAAATTCGGTTTTTGTTGTAGTTTTAACTACGTAGGTACATACATTTAACACTTTATATATATATCAACACAATATAAGCTTTTGTATATAACTTTTTAAAAGCATGTACATGTCTACACCATATTCAAAATTCAAAGTCATCATCGTCATCGCCAAAACCATTGAAAGTTCTCATTGCTATTTTATTTCTGTAAGCTCCTGTTTTTCATTCTTCCCTTTTTTCTATTCATTCTAAACATGAGAGATTGCATGCTCGATCATTTCATTTCGCCCATTAATTTTCACGCAGGAGTCGGAGTCCAGATGCAAAAGTGAAGAGAGCAAACTCTCGATTTTTTTTTCAAGAAACAAAAAAAAATCACATTTTTTTCTGTTCAAGTCTTATCCAATTTTGCTTGCAGTAATAACAATAGTTGTAATAATAATGGCTACAACAATATAATACATTTTCATGATGATGTCGACAGTAAATCGTGTGTAGTAGTGATGAATACAAACAGTGTATGGAGCATGGCATGGATAGATTTAACACTGCTGTTGCTGCTTTGCCTGGGCTGATGGTGGTGATGGCGAGGAGATTTGCCCTTGAGAAAACTGCAATAAAATACCAAACCACTAGTACCACACGCTCCTCACTCCTAACAATACTAATATAATATAGTGCTCCTACTACTATGCCACGACGACGGCGACTATAATGCATTGTGTGTGTGCCTCTGTGATTATAGAGGAGAGAGAGAGAGAGAAAGAAAAGTGGAGAGAGGGAGATTGTGTGTGTGTATCTATGCGAATATTATGCGATACGCCTGAAAAAAGTACGTAAATTGTACGTAAGTAAAGTGTACAATGTGTGGTGACGACGATGATGATGATGATGATGTGCGCATCTTGTAACTAAGCAAAAGCGAGAAGAGCGAGAGAGAGAGAAATATCCCACCACGCCACCACTTCCAAAACCAGACCAGCGAAAACAGCCAGGAGCTACAGGACTAATAAGTCGGCTTTTTATATATGGACCATACTTATCATCATTATCATCTTCCTTTTTTATCATCATATATCGTGCCAGCAAACGTTAGCATTATCATATCATTTCTCTCTCTCTATACATATTCTGCATATAACTATACATAGACAACCAAGTATAAAAAGCTTATTATGTAAGTTTTAATATGAAATTGCCTTCGTTCGTACAAAAAAGTACGTGAAACTTTTTTATAAAAAAAAATGTGCGAAAATTGTATGGAGCTTGAGCTGCATAATACACAATGTATGTATTTATGTATGTATAACTTGTATTTTTTTACACATAGAAGCAAATTTTATGTTGGGGCTGGTTTGGTCGGTTTTTGCTATAGGCAAAATGGCAATATTACTAAAACTGATCGCTTGATCGCACTCCTAGCTCCTCTTTGCCACTAAAAAAAATTGCAATGACTGACTGACTTGATGTCTGTTTAGCTTCTTCTTCTTGACTGCTCTCTGTGTACTCTGTACATGGTATGTTCTGCTTTCAGCTCATCTCCTTCTCCTTTACTACTATTACTACTGCTGGAGGTCTATATACTCTCTTTTTTCTGTTTTTTTTCTCTTGCTTGAATCGAGTTTCAAATCTCAATAACTGACTTTGCTTGTTTCTTTGCTTGGAAACTGCATAACATTTTTAGTTGATAGTGTGTGTGTGTGTTTCGCATATCGTATTTTACTGTACTAGCTATTTTGGCACTTTTTTTGGCATTGATGATGATAATGATGATAACGCTTCTGCAGCTGCTGCTGTTTGCAGCAGCAGCAGCAACATTTTTGCAGATTCGCAGTAATCCACACACATCAACTCATCTGCTAAAATGTTCACAATGAAGTAATTCAGTTCTCGCCACCAAAAAGATGATTATTGATGAAAGGAAAGGAGAATAGTAGAGATGGAAATAAAAAAAGAATGGAAGTCACTTTGGCTACACTCACAATCTCCATCATTGTACATTATTGCATTTTTGTTTCATTATTATTACTATTTCACACAAATGTGTAATTTCACGTTTATTTATACTTCGTGCTACATCTTTACAGTATCATCACAGAAGAGAGTATAATGTACGTACATTCATACCTACAAATGTAGTCCCCATATAGTCTCTTCTGCTATCTCTATTTCAACTGCATCTACAATGTTTAACGCAATAAGGATGAGCGGAGATAAAGCGGATTGATAAAATTGGTCATGTTTCATTTTAACTCGAATTATCATCATTATCATCACATATCACATCGTCATATCGAGTAGCAAGTCACTTTATGGTGTCCTCCCGTCATGCAATAGTGCACTGAGGCTTGGATACTGCATTTCTGCTTCTACTACCATCACCACCACCACTGTGGTCGCTGAGCAGATTAGCAATAAAGCACACGTGTTTTATGAGAAATTACTCAAATATCAATGTAAAGTGTTTGTAAAAAAATGCACTCCAATAATGGCACTAAAAACCCAAACTGTTTTAATGTTTCACGCTTTTTCCTCTTTGCAAACAAGCGTACAGCACTGCTGCGCTTCCTTTTTCTACTTGCCCATGTAGCCTTGCTCTTGCTCATTGTCGTGTAACAGAACGCAATGCCTTTGTTGTAAACTGCATCAATGCCATACAGGAGACGCAATCACGCAAACGTGGAACACATGCCTTGATTGCAATTTGATAAATGCATAATATGTTGCATTGTTTCAATTGTTTGTAAAGACTATAGTTACGAGATTTTAATGAACCTACAGTTACTACTAGTGATGATGTGATGACCAACTTGGAACGATTTACTAGTGTCCAATCAACTGTATTTTTACACAAGCAAAATAATATGAATGGCAATGCATACACCGACAAAATGATAAAATGCATTAAAACGCAGTAAATGAAGAAGGTTATGATGATATGATGAAATTATCATAATGAGTATCTTGCCAAGATCAGTGGACCATACCTAATAAAAAAATTAAAATGCAACATTCAAATATTAAATGATGATGATGACGAATAATGAAAAGAGCGATATCTAGATGATTATTTTTTTTTTCAAACCAAAATTTTAATGGCTTTCTATCAGCTTCTAGGTATATGGTATACAGCTTGTTTGCTAAAACAACTATCTCAATTATTGGCCAGCCGACGCATCTGCAGTAGCACATTAATTATTATTATTATGTTCATTGTGCTAATTATGGGTATTCAATTTTTGAGCTTGACATTTAAGTACTACCTATACAAGTTTAGCTTATCACGGATTCAATTAATGAGTTTTAATTGAACATGCCAAGAATAAGTATGTACAGTAATACAAGTAATTTGCAGCCGATAAGATGCAATATTATTACTGCAATTAATGTGGGCTTGCTTTGTATTAATTTATCGTGTGATGAATAGCCACCCTCTTTTCACACAGGAACGACTTCCCTGAGAGATGCAATCTGAATGGATTTACACTTATGCAGCGCATATCCTTACAGTTTTCATCTCACATTTTTTCCACACTTTTATTTATGTATGTACGTGTATCCGTCATATTAAAATACTACGGTAGTTAGTCAATCCTCGTTTTTGCAGCACTTACTTGTACCACATTTTCAATACTATGAAGTTTTCGATGAGTTCTAGGTTGTTGTATTTGCACTGCAAATTTTTGCACACAAATAAAAGTCACTGGAGGATATCATCAATGCATCACCGCCGCCACCACCAACAACATTATCATCCTGTTGTCGTCACTTCGTTTTTTTTTAAATTATTTTTTTCTCATGCATTCATCCCTCAAATCATATCGTATACAACGTATGTACAACAAACACAACTTCCACTCTCTAGTCTCTCCGCATCCTTTCAGATTGCAATAAATACAGATATATTACTGACTGTGTATATAAAAGCTTGTAAAAGTAACTTTGTATTGTAAATTTGCTGATAGTTATATCACCCAGTTAATGGTGGTGATATAATTATGTGCTTAAGGTAGCACTATAATAGCACTATGCATCCATCTTAATCACCCGCTTTGCTCCTGATGTTGCTTCTGTGTACTGCATTGTCAATCATTTTGCTCTCTTTGTTGCTGCTAAAGTTGTACATACGTAGCAATAGCATCAACTGCAGCTGTTATGTATAGCTTACTTCTTTTTTTCATCCCACCTTTCTTTTTATACACTTGATTACCTGAGGCAAACTGATTACTAGATTGAGATTGGCACTTGGCAGTGAGACTTGTTTATTTGTCGTTGTCGTCGCGGTTGCAGTTGTAGTTAAGTAGTATTAGAAGTCGTCGTGGACAAGATTGAACCGACAGGTACGTACGACCGTACGACACACTACATCAGCAATAATAAGTACTACATAGGAACGCAATCATATGCTATTATGTTTGCACTGATGCATTTACCGAGTTGATTCCCACAAGAAAATGAAAAAATAAAATAAAAATTTGCTTGCTCTTTTTGCTACTTAATATTCGTACATCAGTCATCTTCACACAGTTTCATCATGATTTTGATCCTGGGAAGTAGACGACTGGTTTTTAAGAACAAACAATCATAATATCTGTATCATCATTATCATCATCAATAGAAGTAGTTGTAGTAGTAGTAGTAGCAGCAGCAGTAGTAGTGGTGATGGTACTGTAGCATAATTAAAAGCACACGTAAAAAATGTAAAATGCAAAAAAAACACGTACATACAATACCCAAGCGGAATTTGCCGGGAATGAATAGAAAAAAATGCAATAAGTAGGGAACATGATATTCCAACATGATTCATTTCACAATACATTATTGCCAGTACTTGCACATCATTGATGCATACAATTTTATATAAGTATTTCATACATTTTTCATACAAGAACATCCTCCATCCTCCTCCCGCTCCCTTGTTCATTTTTTTTCTCTTTTTGAATAAAAATGAGAGAGAGAAAAAAAAACAAGTTTAACACTGTCGACATCATGTTACAACTCCTGCTACGTTTTAGTATCAAATTGTGATCCCGCAGTTTTTACTTTTTTTTTGCAAAAAAGCTACATTGAGATTGAACAAAAGCGATAAAAAGTGGAATCATTGCATGAGATGATGATGATGAGATGAGTAGTGAGTAGTAGTGAGCTTCCCCTTTTTCTTATGCTCTTCCTTTTATCAAAGGAAGGCTTTAGATCAAATGAATAGATACTCAAGAAGATATACATACGTACATACATACTTTCATTCTTCTTGTATTATTCGCAGGTTTCGCATTTTATACCTGGTCTGATGATTTTATTCATGATGATGATGATACTCGTTGCTGCCGGTGGTATAGTGGCATAGTGTATTAGATACGAAAACGATTATATATTTTATTTTTGTGATAGTGCGTTGCATGCAGCATGCATTTAAGTATACAATGCGATAATGATGATGATGATATGGAATGGGATGCATGCATGCATACATGCTATCATTCATTTTTGCCATGCCTCTTCTCCGTCTCTCTCTCTCTCCTTTTTCTCCTAAAAAAGTCAAACTCCATTCTAAAAATGCATGCAATGTAAGCAAAAAGGAAAAGACGCACACAAAATATTTTATAATGCTTTTTGATATGGCTTGCATGCATGACTATCTCTCTCTCTCTCTCCCTCTCTCGATGTATACTATGTATGTATATTATTGCAAATTGTATTCTATTCTATGAAGGAGGAGGAGGAGATGAGAGAGTTGAAAATGAATGCTTTTTTGGGCAAACTTTTTTTTTCTTCGTTGGTTCTGTCCATGTACGTGTTTTTTGTGAAGAGCAAGGACGTATCCAAGAACAAAATAGCACGCAGCTTTTTTTCAGAGGGATGGCCAGAACAGGCAGGAAAGTCGCAATATTTTTGCGGCACACAGCAAACTATACAAATTTCACAGAGGGAGAAAGATGGCATATTAGATGGACACAAAAATGGACGAAACGGATTAAAATATCTAGAAAAAAAATTCATGTGTGTGAGAGAGGAGGGGAGTGACTGATGTGAGTAAAATGTCGTGTCGGTTAAGTGTGACTGCATGCACATACCTACATAATATGTATATACAGCCATTAACCAAAAAGATATTACATTTTTGATAAATGAAAAAATAAATGGTAAATCCTGTTGTTCGAGTCGTTTTTTTCAGCCAGGGTAAAAAAAATTAAAATGCTTATTTTCAAGTTTAAAACATGTTTCTACAATTTTTAAAAACTGGAAAATTTTCATCATAAGTTTAGTTTGATTTATATTTACAACAATGATTTTCTTGATGCTTTAGCAGCAGCACTTTATATAATTAAAAGCCAAAGGCAAACCTCAACCAAGTACAATCACATTGGGCAAGGCCATCATGCAAAAAAATCTACTGGAGATGGAACTGATTACTTTGCTGTACATGAACATGCAAAAAAAGCTCCACACACATGGGCCACCATAAAACTACAACAAAGTATTTTTGAGGTAATGCTTTTTTGTCTTATTTAAAGAGCATGAAAATAATACACTTGTAGTGGCATAGTAGTGGAATAGAAGAGCTTATTATTCAGAGATGTAAAAAATGATATTATGTATGGTAGAATTACATGGATACATAACATCCAAGTATTAGCATTGTACTTAGCTGGTCGCTTACTGTTCATCTTCAATTGAACTAGCTCGTGTATTTAAAAAAAAGACTGCACTGATGATAAAATGGAATATCTCTCATCGTAATTTGCTAGATATGGTGTTATGATATTGGTAGCTATGCGATGGAGTGCGATATGCGTAATCATGTGTACATATGTACATTTCAAATTATATATGTCGCTCCAGTAGTAGTAGTAGTAGTGATGCTATAGTAGTTAAATATTGTATAACAATATTATTACACTGCAGTAGTAGTGTACGGTTCATGGCAATGATTATATAAGCAGAGTAGAAAAAGATTATCAAGCATTCTTGCCATTTCGTAAATGGTTCCAAGAAAAGCAGAAAAATACTTGGGATTAATCTTGCACTTTTTTTTTCTTGTTACATTTTATTTTGTGAAAGGATTAGCAGTCAATCTGTCTGTATTTTTGTACGCGTGTGCATAATATAGAATTTTGCCAAGAGTACTACTACAGTGTGTACAATGCACACATGTCTAAAAGTCTTTTTATATGTAGGCATTTGAGCATTTCCTTGTGGTGCCAGGCCAAGACATGCCTGCCTGTCTCATATTTTTATAATGTATTACGTTTTAGCAGGTCGGAAAAAGCTTCCGATAAAAAAAAATAAATTACATACTACATCCATATAGTACTACTGATGCACCAAACATATATTTCACTGTGATTTGTAACTCTAAATATAAAAATAAAGCGTATTATCATAAAATCCCGTGTGTTTTTCTTTCCGATGCATTTCATTCTTTTTCCATTTTTCTAACATTTTTCATACAACTGCCGAGTGATGATGCATGGTCGGGATTCATGCATGATGTTAAATGTATCTTTGCATCATGTCAGTAGCATGAGTGCATTGAATTTTTTTTTTCGCTATTTGTCATTTTATGTATGTACATTTTGCTCTAGTGATGTACACCGTACACTTCCTACCTAGTTTATATAACATTTTGTATTTTTACATGATGTCAAATTATCATTATTATTCAATTGAATAAAGTAATGTATGATTATGCAGAGTACTCTTGACAAGTTGATAAGGAAAAGAACAAGAGCTGAACGCGAAACCAGAAGAGCAGCAGCAGATCAGTTTGTACGTACTACTGTGCTGTGTGTTTGTGTGTGTGAATATATCCAGTCTCTATATGAAATTGAATTGATGCATTTTTGTTTGCATATCCGAGAAAACGGAACGAGAATCAAGTTTTGTGAAGAGGAAGAAATCATCCTTTCATATGATGCTGTTATTGGTGCATCATTTGGTAAAACCAACACCGGTGGGATGGCTGTCTCTGGGTTGAGTTGATGATCCAACGTGCAAAAAAATGGTACCTAGTTTCAACGAAAAAAAAATTGTATAAAAAGAACCTTTTTTTATCAAAATGAAGAAGAAGAAAAATGAATGAAAGGAGAATACTCATTTTTTAATGTTTTTTTCTATCCTCTTGTTTTGTTGGTGATTGCGCGGGTCAAAGCTCATGTCATATCACATACACGTACACACACATGTAAAAAGGGTCATATACTCGACATAAAGTGTAATAATATACTGTAGTGCGGTAACTGTACTATGTTATGTAGCCGTAATAGTAGCTCACTTGTTTATATGAAAATAGAAGCATGACAGTTGGTTGAGAAGTGGTAACAGCGGCAATAAAAAATGAGTTGAGTTGATTCATGTATTTGCAGAAAGTAAAAAAGTCATTATTTTTTTGCATGTGTATTGATATTGATGATGGTGAATGATGGTGACATATGATTATCATCATCATCATCGTAAACCTTATAGGTATGTATGTATGTATGTTGGTGCTGTGCTGACTGCTGTTGATGATAATGGAGGCTGGTTCTATGGTTTAGGGGTCAATGTAGCATCTTGGCAAATCAGATCTCTCTGTCTGACTGAGCAAAGTCTGGCACACAACATTATTTATCGTTATCATCACCATCCTCCGCCTCGTCATCATATTCATAAAAATTAGGGATAAACAGCTTTAATAGGTTGTTCATATCAATTATTTTTTTATTGAGAACGATGATATAATTAGAATTACATTTGCATGTGGCAAAGGATATTTTTTTTATTGAGAACGATGATATAATTAGAATTACATTTGCATGTGGCAAAGGAAAGTTTTATGGATGTATGTAGGTTTTTTTTATAAAGCATGTACAACTGTAGTGATGACTGCAATATAAACATTTATAAACACGAGGGAAAATATTACTGTAAACACGTTGCTGAGAATGCATACCTCAAGTTTTCTTGGAACGCAACGGTAAAGAACGGGTTTTAAAAAATTGAAAGGAAAAATTATGAACTTTATAATACAAATGCTAAACAAATCTAGATATAAATCTCATTAATGTATTAATTGCAATATTTATTTATCCAGTGAGTATTTTATATCCATCAAATGAGATATATTACACCTATGGTAACATGAGGCTAGTGTACTGTCTAAAATGTTTCTAACGACCTCCTTCTTCATCATCACCAATTTTTATGCAGACCACTCGCTTTGCATGTTTCAATAGAAGTTGCAATGATACCTTATTCAAAGCTCAAAATAAGGAAACTCTACACAAATGGACTGACAAACAGACCAAATATATTAGCGATGGCCTGTAAATGGAAAGTGACAGGATTTGATAATGAATGAATGAATAAGGAATCATCATGTTAGGTAATAATAAGTAAAATATGTAGCTTCTTTTGGGAGGGAATGTAAGGAAATGATACAGATAACCGGGTATAGTAAATGTATGTTTTGACAGTTATAACATGTAACTATGATAAACTGCAAGCATTGCGTTAGTATTATCTTTTCAGAAGGAACATAAAATTCATAATCAGGCTGATATGAGGACACATAGAGACCATTTAGAACATTTGGTGTGTATAGCCAAATTTTTAATTTAAATTAGCTACACATCTAATATCTGTTCGTTTTCAGTTTTCCTATATTATTAAATACTTTCAATTTGAAGTTTAAAAATGTTAAAATTTGTATTTAAAAATGATTTTTCATAAGAAGAAGCGAGATGACGATAGGAGAGTTAGTAGACTTGAAGTAGCATCTGACGGCATGGTGAGCAATTGCAAAACTTTTCTAGGCATGAAACAGCAAATAGTTACCAAGGTAATTCAGAGATGAGTACGGTGTAGAAAAAAAGAAAAACAGGTTGTTATCATTCACGTACTCACCATTTTAGATCACCAGTAACAGGATTAGTGGTTTCAAGTTAAAATTATAACTTTGCCTGCCTATATGATATTAGCGCAGTATTTTTAGTATGCTTTACGGATAACTCTAATTCACAGATTGATAATAAACCAATATGCATAGGCAAGCAATTCATTTTTGTTGTCATCTTTTATGATTATAGTATATTATTTCATAAGTGACAAATAACAAATGATCATTTTTAATATCCAGCTCGCTATTTAATGCAAAGCTGCCAGAAATAAGTAAGATTACTGCATCGTCAAATCTCGATTGACATTGTTTTTTAAATCCACTTTGACAACAAGGCAAAAATGAGGGTGGTTTTCCAGCAGCACTGTATACTTTCGGTAAAATTCATGAATGGTTTGGATAAAAAATCATGCGTGCAGAAAGTTTCATCTGTGCAGGATGCCACATTGTGTCACCAAAACCGCATTGTGTAACAAAAAATGGAAACGCAAAAATGTTTGATAATAACTAGTGAATGCTAGCGTGCAATATGATTTCTTTTATGTATGTCACATGGCGTAGAATAAAGGTCGACAAGAAAGCAAGGGCATTTTCACTTGAAAATATGTAGGCATATTGTTTTTATTTTTGTCATGAACATTGATGCTTAATAATGCACCAATTTATGAGTAAATATTTTATTTTTTTTAATGCTCCCTTCCCTTAGTATAGAAAACACAAGATTTCAATAAAAAAGACTATAAATAAGCCACTTAATGAAGTCTTTCATAATTGTGATTGCGGAGTCCAAATAGGGTTATTGTAAATTTTGTTGGTGGGTGATGAACAGTTTGTCTTCATTTAGTTTTCTCTCACTCTGCTGTGCTGCTTTGCCTTTACTCACTTCAAAATTTCTTTGGCCATCCATGGTATTCTGAAATTTTGTCGTATTCTGCAGCTTCATCTGGATACTGTCGCCGGAAAGCAGCCTTGTCAGCTCGGCTCAATGGTCCAATCAGTGTATTCCAGTTGTTGTATATCATTTTATCTATTTCCGCCACTTTATGATCCAGTTGTTCACCTCGTTCTCCCAACTCATCTTTTAAAGAGTGATTAGGAGCAGAGTTTACTGTGCTAACAAGCACTGCAATTAGTATGGCAAGGGAAATAACCGATGTCACTTTGAAGTTCATTATGCCTCCTCCTTTCCAAGACTATTAAAAACAAGAATTTTTCACACAAACTAAACAAGCAGAATTAGCAAAGTTATTTTTAGCACTGACAAAGCAGAAATTTCAATTTGCTTTCAACTTGACTTGCTGGAAGTTATTAGCCAAATGATCATCACTTATGAATCAGTCTCTCATTTTATGTGCGGAGCATTTGCCGATTGAAGAAAGAGGAGGAGTAATCATGGTGTGTGGATTTCAAAATTTTACTAAAGTAAACATGCAGCTATTTTAGACTGCTTTTGTGTTGTGTATAGGTGTTTAATAACCAGTGCCTGACAAGTCAGAGAAATCATGCTCGCTGCTGCTATGAAATTTTTTCTGAGGATAG
>JAHZMZ010003226.1:0-16144 GCA_027743805.1 Lepidocyrtoides sp. E14 | reverse complement strand
TTACATGCGGATGGAAATATAAGTAAGAATTTGTGCCAATGCCAAGGTTAAACGGAGTGTGCAGTGTGCACTGTGCAGATAAATATAGGTACCTACGTAATAAATAAATTGGTATAGGGAAGGACGAAATTCGGTTAGTATTTTGTCTGGTATAATACTTAGGTACACATGGCACATATAATAATGAAAATCTGTGACCAACAATAATTATTATGTTACGTAATCTCTGTTGATTAGCAAAGAGAATATGTGCACTAAAAAGTATAGTATTTTCTTTACGCTAAATGTCATCATCATCATGGTAAAAAAAGTCATGCAGCAATCATCAACAAAACAGTCTTGCTGCGTTTCTCAAACTATTTGGTGCTTGTACATGTGTATTTTGCTAAATTCATATGGTATGCAAATGAAATGATAAACTCAGTCTTTACAGATATGCATCATGTACAATGTACACATGCATACATTTTTCTAATAATATTTTTTCTCGTAGTCAAAACATTACCAATGGATGTAACTATTTACGTATGCACCTATGCTACATAGTTATGTGAAAATTGCTCTGATCTTGTGGCAAACCGAGTCGGAAATAAAATTGTAGAAAATTGGTTCTATAATACCAGCATTAAAAAGTGCATATAAAAACTCCAGAATATACACTTCCCTACGCCAAAATATTAGTTACCATGCATAAAACCTGAGGTCAGTTAGCTTTTCTTTCCTCGCCAAGAGATTTTGTTTTTCTTTGCAAAACCGAACTTAGACACTGGAGATAGAAAGGTCTGCGTAAACAAAATAATATGTAAAGTATTTACAAGTGTCAAGTGATAAAGGGCATAGATCATCAATAGAAAATTTTACATAGGTAATTAACAAGCCATGAGGCGATGATGATGATACTATGAGAAAAATTTGTGTAGCGAGCATACTTTTTTATTTGGTACTTTTTACGGGTTTGTGATGGATTGTCAACGCTGATGATTCACATGATTTTGACGTTTCTAGAACGTGACAGGACAGGATGACAGAACATATTGAAAACCGAGTGCATATGAAAGCCACTCAGGTCATAAAAGTGCTACATTGAGCAAACAAAAACAACTGCATCATGACATGTTGCGGAGCCAATTGGTTTTTACGGCTTGGCACTTAAATACGGTTCTCGGATTTCGGTCTGGTACACATCAAACACGAAATTATGTGCAAAATAATATGGTTATCTTACCCAGATAAGGGCAACGTCATTAAGAGATGAGATAATGGCGGTTCTACCTACAGGCTTTAATGTGTATTAACTGACAAAATAAAAGTATGGAATTTTCCATTCAAATGAACGATTACAATAGAAGGCAAATCATTGGAATATTATGGAGAGTTAAGTAAAAGTTATTAACCCGAAAAAGTAATAAAAATCGAGATAATGTAATAAAGCATGAGTGGAAATAAAGGTGATAGTAATTTCATATAGAGGAAAGTGTAGAGATGCTTGATAAGAGTAATTTATTATTGCCAATTTAGCCGCGTCAGAAGCGAATGCCATTGTCAGAACATGTTCAGAAAAACATTTCATAAAAAATTTACGGCAGCTCGTAATGAGTTGACGAATAACATGTTAATGTTCTTTCTGAAGTTTTTTGACAATTCCAAATTC
The DNA here is from genome assembly GCA_027743805.1 of Lepidocyrtoides sp. E14. Taxonomy (NCBI): domain Eukaryota; kingdom Metazoa; phylum Arthropoda; class Collembola; order Entomobryomorpha; family Entomobryidae; genus Lepidocyrtoides; species Lepidocyrtoides sp. E14. The sequence continues at coordinate 14,493 of JAHZMZ010003226.1, read as the reverse complement.
TAATGAGCATCCAATGTCCTATCATAAAATTATAGGTAAAAAATAATTACGTTCGTCACTGCAGAAATGAAAGAGTACCTAGATGGGTACATTTAAAGAAAAGAAAGTTTTCCATGCCTCGAGGGTGGATGGCGGATTAGTACGTACTGTAAATATACACACCCTGACTTTGTAAACATGTTTGTATAGTGCTGCTTTTATTATTGAATTTAACTTATCACGTTAGTCAATTTGGAAAGAAGTCGTAATTTAATGCTAGCTTCAAATTTAGGTATAAAAATTAAAAAATGATTGAAGGAGTACTTTACTTTAAGATTTTAGACATCTAAGTTTCTTGTAATAGGACTTAAACAAATATCAAGGGCATTTTAGCTGATTTACATAAACTTTCCTCTTTAACTTATCAGACAGTCACAGCAGAAACGGTCCAGTTAATGCCAATGTGTGAAGTAATGGTGACATATTAAACATTAACCCTTCCCATATCAAAATAAAATAAAAAATAAGAAAAACAGATCGATATGGGACGGGAATGAGAAATGGGATGAGAAAGTACCTTACCGAAAGTGTTTTTAAAAAACACTGTATGCAGCATAGACTATTAATAGTTAATAGCATTACGAAGTGCGAACTGCGAAGGGCATTTCAGCTCAGTCAAGAAAAATACATGTTTTCAAAACAATACAAGTAAACAGTAAATAATCAAAATGTTATTAATTATGTTTTTAGGTGCAAGCATCTCAACGGAGAGAATACGGAAACTTTCTCGACTACATACTAGTAGTATGCGAAAAATTTCATGTATATGCCGAGCTGCTAGGTGTAGGTGTAGGTATTTCACTCACTGGCAACTTGGCGTTCTTGTTTATTTCTAGTAGTGGAAAATTGACCAAAACCTAGTGGCAGCGTTGTCACTGTTACCAATAACTTTGATTCGTTCAGCGTTACTTAGAAAAGCTGGTTCAACTAGGTCTTGCTCTGCGCTAATTTCTTTCTATTTTATGCTGAAAGAAAGAGGTTGCCTATCATTTTCGTTATTTTGACAATAACTCATGTAATATGGAATCCAATTAAAAAGTAAAACATGCAGTAAAATGAAATAATAAGTAGCTATAATTTTGTGTAGATGCATAAATTAGAGTGTTTATAGCCTAAATCTTTCAAGCAGCAGCAGTTCTGATAAGTTCATGTCATGCCAAAAAATGAAATGCTATACCATTTTTTATTGCTGCTGCTGAAAAATATTAGTTAAAAAAGGCATTCTGTTTTAGTATTTCTGTTATCTGTTAGCATTTGGTAACTTTGTCACGTTTCAAGATTCTCTCAACTTGATAGCTTCCCAAATCAAATTTTAAAAAGTTTTCCCTATTCCATGAAGCACGTGACTTTTTAAAAATTTTACAACTTGTTTGTATAAAAACAATGAAGCATTACTCATCATTTCTCACGCTATGCCAGAAACACCATAAAATTTACACGCACACTTGTGAAAATAACAACTTTTCCAAGCCAAGTTGCTTTTTTAGGCAACTATAAAAACACCTAGTGAGCGATATGCGCTGTAGGCATTAAAGTGAATTCTCGTCATCATCGTTGTCATTTATTTTCATCACCGTCTGCCCGCGTCCATCTTTTATTATTCTTAGTACTAAAACATATTTATCGCTTTTCAGCCAAATTAGTACTCTAGTAATTAGTATTTGACTATTCCTTTAGTACTTAAACTTTTCCGAAATTCGCAGCAGGTAGAAAGTAATTGACTGCATACTTACCATCATCCTAAGATGCAAGCACCAGAGCATGTGTGTTTCATTATTATCAGCAAATAAGATGATCTAGTCATGCTCGTCATCACCATAGTCATCATTTTTATGATTTTACAGACAAAACATTTCTCTTTCATTTTGTTTCGTCATCATGAAAATCATTTTTCCAAATTCACACAATTCCTCCAACAAGAAATTAAAATGAGTAGCAATTTGCCTGTAGGGAACACATGCATAAATATCACGCAACGCAAAGTTCAGTAGAAATATTACATAACCAAATTCATTTAACCATTGAAACGACTACATGACCATAACATTGAATGCACCACCACCACCGCCACCGCCAAACTGCATTGTTCTATTTCCATTGATATTTCAAGCACACACAGTTCTGCCTAACGACAACCGCAACAGAAGAATATTTCAAAAATTAAGATAAGCACAGTATCTATTAATAGTGAGCGTACCCATAAGCGTTTTAGGTATGTGCTGCATTATTATTATATTCTGTCATTATTTTGTATTCACCACCAGCATACAGCATAAAACGCCAACATTGCTATATTTGCTCTGTGTTGTCGCTGATATGTAATGCTGAATTTATATACTTAAACATCATATAAATATTGACTTGTCATAAAAAATGCTTTGCAATGCATGCACTGCATAACATTAGAAGAGAAAAAAAAACAAAATGGAAATGATGTGTACAGTGATGGAATTTTGCTTCAACAGCAGGATGGATGGACGATGAAGATAATATTATTATGAGGACGATAATGAAAGTGGAAGCGTCCACTTCAGCCGTCCATGAGGAAAGGAAGGAACCGGCAGTGGTGATGATGATGATGATGATGATAGCGTTAAATAAAAAATACCTACGAACGTACATAATATATAGTATGCTTAATGCATTATCTGATATAGTTATAGTCATAAAGATATAATTATAAGTATTAATAGCGTACTTACATAAAACATATATACCTATACATGATGCTTTAACGCTTTATGTGTTTATGTACTTGATGTGCATGGTTTTTTGTGTGATTACCTACTCCTCCAATAAACGAAGAAAAACTGAGGCAGATTAAATTGTTCTTTTCTCTCTATTAATATTACACTAACAATAATATGTAACAACCACCAACAGCAAATCAAACTTAAATATGTGCACGGTACTAAGTGCGCAGTAGTGATATAACTCTTTGCATAGTGCACCTCTACCTGTTTACCTATATTATTACAATTTTAAAGGGAAGTAAAAATCTACTACTTTATGAGTTGTAAAAACATTATGGGTAGTATAGAAAACTAAAAGTATTTTCCGACCGAAATAATACTGAGTCATCATGGATACTATTAAAAATTAGTGTAATTCCCTTCCTCACATAAAATAAACAATTGCCGTAAATATTCGAGTAAAAAATAGTATGCATAGGAGATTTATCATCTCATAAAATGCATGCAGTTACCAAGCCTTTGCTTTTTTCTCTGTCAGCGTAATAACAAATGAGCTGCTATACGGGGCAGGACTCACAATCAGTTTACTATACGATTGAGGATTTATCATAATTATTTTAACTTTTCCATAGCTGCTCTTTGAACTTGTCTTGAAATTGGCGAGTTCCTTTATCACTAAATGTTAATTACCTATGAATCAATATTATGGTAAAATTTGTAGCATTAAAGTATGTTATTCAACAAATATGAAGAAGTACCATTGTAATAAATGATGTTCCTTTTTGCTGAAAAGCATCTACATCTACAGGAGAATTTGTCCTCTGCTCAATGACATTGCAGTGAATGATGAATAGTAACACATTATATTCTTCAGTTTCTGAGGAACTCCTAAAATTTTATAAACTAATCGTACAAATTCCAAACAAAAGTTCCCAACCATTAAAGTAGGGACTCTAATAATATGCTCATTGTATTTTCGCCCAATATTGAAATGAATTACACTTCAGCAACCTGCTTCTATACGCCGCACCTATTAGGTTGGGAATCCTGTTGCTTTTCTGGAAATTTCATGAAGGACATGGCATATCCTACCTAATATGATGACTCACCCTTCCCTATGATGACCTTCAAACCTGTTTCAATCTAAGATAGTTAAAGAGTGTTTAAGAAATTTATTTTCTAAATTACTTTGCACCATTTATTTGTTCAGAATCGTCTTCAGGAAAAAGACAAATATCACAGATGAAATTAGTTTTGTGTCGAAGATATGTACGTACCCTGTACTTATTGTGAAAATAAAATTTGAAAAGTTGGTTTAGATTCTAGATACTTTTGCTCTACATAAAAAAATCACAAGCAACTCTGAAAAATCTCGCAGACTGTAAAATTCGCCGATAATGTTTAACCACAAGAATCTATGATTTGATTTACCATTTCTTTTGGGTAAAGTATTCAAATGTCTCTATTCCTGCACAATGATCAAGTTACATTTATGACTGTATACTGTGAACACGTTTGGCTGGAAAATGTAGCTATAAAAGAATATTAAACATACTGTATTGAGTACTAGTCTATGAAAAAAAAAATCATATTGCAAATTGCAATCTTCCCAATCCAACAAAAGCGAGTTTTTCGGTCTTTGTAGATTCGGCGAAAAGTTTTTCTTTATACTCTTTCACAGAGGCCTATAGCCTCAGGTAATCATCGAATACGGGAGAGAATGGTAAGCAAGGATTAGGCTTTTTGATGGCTTACATTACCATTTTTTGGACATTCCCACTTTGTTACGTATTTTCTATCCAGCTGTAAATACGTACAAGATGAACGCGTCAATAAGGTAAGCCCTATAATAATCGCAAGTAGAAAGCTGTGTTGAATAATGACACCCTGCACAGCACCATAACTCATTTTCATCTTCTTTGCTTGTGATGAACTGCCATTCTGATTCTGACTGACTGAACAGGATTTTTATGTGTTTTATGATGTGTGTGGTGGTGATGGAACAGTGCAAGCATACCTAGTAAACGTAAATGTATGGATAGAAAAAACAGTTTTTTTTTGTGTGCATGCATACAAATACCAATATCAGGATCCATTACTAGGTATGTATGCCTTTTCATGATGTTTATGACTGTCCATTAATAGCCGACATCTAGTCTAGCTCTAATTTTTGGCCATATTGCAAAAGAGATTTCATTCTCCATATGATGTGTAGGTACGTAAGATTTACCAATAATAAAATCCGGTGATATTTTATTCATGGAACAAAATTTCACGTAAAAATGCACGTCATTGTACGTTTCTATTGTTCCATTCAATGTATCAATTTGGCTTGCCATCATCACCAATGTCATAGTCATAGTCATCATGATGATCATGGATGATCATAGTCATTATTGCCAATGCAATCCTAATGCTTTTTCTGTATTGCATTGTGAACTGGAGACTGAAACACAGAAAATAATATGAAGAGACTGCCCATGTCTTATGAAATGTATGTATATCTATAAAAAATTAAAGTTGCACATAGGTAGTTAAAGTTATGTACATATGTTGTACAGCTGCTTTTACTGGAATACAAAAATTTTGTTTAGCCAGAAGCAAAAAGTGAGTCGCCGTGTTTAATGCAAAAATTGCATAACACACCGATTAGTATCATGAGTCGACAATCACTAGCAAAAACTTTGCATAAAAAAATTCCACAGTGGATAATACAATATAATGGCAAGCGTACTAATACCTGAAATTGTAGAGACAGCTCTTGATATTTTTTTTCGTATTTTTTTGTCTCTGCTACCCTGTTGCGAACGTTATGCAGTGCATGTACTATGTACCACAATAATTCCCATTGTGCATGCAATAATAACCATTTAAAATTACGAGAAGTGGAATTGAATGGAATACACAAGTGTGCAATATCTACATAGAATATTCTCAATAATGTGTTATGTATAGTCACTAGAGCCGATTTGTGAGAAAGACAGAGCTTAATATTTTTTGTCACAATTTGGGCATTATCCCTCCGAGAACGCCGTCATCGAGTGCTCATTTTACTACAATCATCATCGGCATGGTGCAAAGCGAATTTACAATTTAAGTGAAGCAACATTCGACAGATGAACGTGCATTTATTATGCCCTGCATATAAGGAAAAGGACATTAAATTCTGCAATAAAGATAAATACATACCTAGTTGGAAAGACGTACGTATGGCAGCACAAATCTTCAATATAAAAAAGAAAAACGGACGTAAAATGAAATTTAAAGAGGAATCGTCCAAGTAAAAGATTATTTTTCTAAGAAGTATTACTTTCAAGAAATGTGACTTTGTGTCACTGGGTACCAAGTGCCACGGCAATCTATACAAAATTGATCCAGTCGACAGACTAGCTGGAGCAATCTTTCTTATAAATGTGGCGATTCGACAGACATTATGTCGTCTGTAAATAATGCAAATCCGCTAAAAAATTATGATGAAAAACCATTTTTGTGATTTATTATTTAGCCATCATGAAATTGAGAATGCATTGAAGTACATAATTCAAATCCTAAAGTACAGACTCACTCAATTTTCTGCAAATATTACCCAATAGCAATAAATGCAGACATCCATATTTCAAACTAAAAGGGACCGCAGCGCTCTATTGAAATGGAAAAAAGGATCCAAACTGTCAATCAAGCTTTTAAATTCTTGATAAGTCGAGATTATAGAGAGATAAGAACCTTCTTGTAACTTAATTGGTATTTGCCTTGAACAATCAAAGTACATGGAGATTATAGAGAATATTTTAGACATGCATATTTACTAAACTCTTTTTCAAATTTCATGTCAATGTCATCACAGTGCCAAATATATACAAGAGTAAAATAAATAAAATATTCCATACGATAGGTTGAAGTGGCTTCATAGTTTAAAGGAAATATTTTCTCAAGGGGTAAAAATGCATCACTCGTCGGGTAAATTTTTGTCAATTACTGTAGTAAGTAGAGAGCAATGATATTAATGANGTAAAATAAATAAAATATTCCATACGATAGGTTGAAGTGGCTTCATAGTTTAAAGGAAATATTTTCTCAAGGGGTAAAAATGCATCACTCGTCGGGTAAATTTTTGTCAATTACTGTAGTAAGTAGAGAGCAATGATATTAATGATATTTTATGCATAAAGAATGCCAGAGATACGTGTTCTGTCGTGCACCTCTCCATGCATGCTTTGCTTCCATGTGATGACAAGTTCACTGAAGCAGTGAGCTTTTGTCATCTATTTATGTGTTTATAAAATTTAGTTAACTAAGATATTTTACCGTTCTACCATTTTTAGCAGTCGATCACTTGTCAGGTAAAAATTATTTTTTCATCCTACCGCAAATTGACAGTAATTTACCCGACGAGTGATGCATTTTTACCCCCCGAGAAATTGTATGCCATATATTAAAGTGTACCTATAAGCATACCATTATTATTTTGTCACTGTCTGCAGGTATTTTAATTCCCTCTCTTCTCTCTTACTGGCCGCCAATGTTTTTGTAATGCATCAAGAATCACAAGCAATAACAACAATGGCACAAGTGTTTCATAAGAATTCCAACTTTTCGCCACAAGGCACAAACCCCACAATCCTACTTTCAATTTCAAATTTTCATTTTCTACCCTTCTCCTCCCCAAAGTCATTTTATCAAATGGCAAAATTGTCCGCCGGACTGAAGACCATCACAAAGTAGAAACAGAATTTATTTTAAATTCTAACATGCCCAGCCTTTCAAATTCTCTCTCTCTCTCTTTCTCATCCGTGTGCAAAAAAAAGTTTGAAAAGGATAGCAATAAAAAAGTAGACGATTCGATTTTGCCACTGTGGCATGTTAAACAAATGGCAGGAGAAGAGGTAGGGAAAGGTAGGAGAAACGCAAACAATGGAGTAACAATAGAATAAGTGAGGAGAGGGCAGAGAGAAATATCATCATAGTATATACGTGGCAGGCAAAAGGCGACTTTCTTGTTAATCTCCTCGCAACAACACAACAACAAAGCATTTTTATTTAGCAAAACCATGTAGAATGTAGAGATTACCAACTACATACAAAAAGATGATACTGCCAGTTCTCTCCAAGAAATGCTCTCTCTCTCTCTCTCGATCATCTTGATGATTTTGCTAAAAAGACGTAATCTTCTTCATACAGCAGCAAGACATAATATATACCTACGTACATGGGTAACATAAAAAGTACACACTTATTGTCATACATTATAAAGCGTTTGCCAGAAACATGCAATGCACACGAGCAGAAAGAGAACCCCGGAGCCCCAAATCCCCATCATCATCCTCCTCGCAAATGAAAAAAAAGATGATACAATGTACAACAGTGTGTTTCTAGGTATAATATTATGAAATCTGCTAAAACACTTTTACAAACATTACCTCTCGGTACGTAGGTATATTGTGCATACCTTACATGTTATGTAGAAATGGAAAGTGAAAAGAAGCAAAAAAAACGTCGACGATGACGATGATGACGACGATGATGTTGCTTATTGATGATGATTATATACCCATCGACTACTATAGTCAGCCAACCAGATTGCCTTGTTCCTTCCCATGTTATAATAATAAGTATGTTTCATATTTATATGATTTATGTTACACAGTCTTTTTCCTTTAGTATTACTAACTATGTATATATGTATGCCAAAATAACGAGAGAAAAAGATAATTGTAGGACGACGACGGATAAAAAAGAGTGAGATGAGTGAGAATGGCCAAAAGACCTGGTTTAATACCAGGTATTTGATAATGACGGTGGGTAGGTGGGTAGGTAGGCATGGCATATTCTCTCTCTCTCCGTCTCATCCTTTTGTGTTCTGCTCGGCTCATTTCATTTCGAAAAAAAGCATTTTAAAATTATATACACATCGGAGAACACAGTAAGAAAGAAAATGGTCCAAGCATGTATGAATGATGGGAATGAATTGACGTGACTTATAAATTTTTCACTATGCGATTTCAAAGCAGTGATTTCAAACCATATCAAAAAATTTACCAACAATAGAAGAGTCCAAAAAAACCATAATGCAGTGCAATTTAGTATGTATGCATGTAAAAATGCGAATACATTGTATTTCTGAAAACAACAGAAAATTGGCTATGATGGTAGTGGTGGTGGTGGTGTTTGCCGTGGTAGAAACAGACGACAAAAGCTTCAGAGTCAGAGGAGGAGAGTTTCTGGCATTGCCATAATGAGAAAAATGATCATTTCCCTACGTCAACTCAATTTTTTTAGTAGAGCAAGCTACAATTTAACACGTAAGATTGTACATTGCACATTATGCTTCATTCCCATTCCAGTTTTTCACCATAGCTTATGCTCTCCTTTTAACTGATAAAATAGGTAGGTAAGTAAGTATTAAAAATTACGTGTGTGGGTTGTATAAAAGCAAGCCTTTTAGGCACATACATCATACGGAATGATAATGTGTCTTCAATAATGGTTAGCAGTGAGAGTTTTAAACCAGCCTTAAATACAACAACCATGAAAACTACTCATCCTCCTGTGCAGTATTTTTTTTATTCTTATTTATCAACATTAACGTATAACCATGTTGTCTGTGTGCTTTGTAAGCTAGTTAGAAGGAACTACGAACAAAACCTGCCTCTTTCCACGGTTCGGTTGTAATTGTAGTAGTAGTAGTATTTGCCTTTGCCTTGACTTCAACTTGAGCAGTTGGCCAGTAAGACAATCAAAAGCAGGAATCTTCGCCTCGCAACTTTCAATTTATGTTTTATTTACTGTACTGCATATTACACCACACACACTGAATAATAGTTCCTTGATGAAAAAAATAAGGAAAGGAGAGAAGGGATAGAAGAAAGAGGAACAAAAGTCACTTTGCATGCTCTTCGCACATACCTGCAGGCTGGTTTCGTACTTTCAAAACCCAACCAACTAGTACATGATGATGATGATGGTGAATGGTGATCATGTAGAGTTGATTGTTATGATTTTCTGCTGATGCTGTTGCTACCTGAAAATAGGGTCCGGTCAAGCAGGTTTGTAAAAAAAGATAGTAAGCAAGCGGCTGGTAGAAAGCGAAAGGAAAGGAAGTTTCGGAGCGAAAAAAATGTACGTTGTACGTAGTAATCGTTATATGAGTATGATGCGATAATTGTTGCACTTATTATTACAAGTGGAAGGTATAGAAGGGAGTAGTTTTTGTATGAATAAATATTCCTTGTTTTCTCACAATGCCTTCATCTCGTTTTAATAAGGAGTAAAAAAAGTAAAGCAACAACTATGAAAGCAAAGAGTACGTCAGGAAATGGAGTGTGTATGCTACTCTCATTACTCCCCTTTTTTCGTTGAATGAATTCGTCAGATAATGTGCTGCTACTTTGAGCATACAATATTTATATTTGTAACAAAATATTTTTTGTTTACGTAGCATTTTTTTTATCTCATACAAATTTTCTAGGAAATAGATCGTTAAGAGTTTGTAAAGTGGTCACAAAATATATGTGGTGGCAGTTAAACCAATTTGAGTTGTTTTCCTTTTCACTAAAATTGAAATTGTGATCACACCATCCATTATTATATTATCTACCTATGTTCAAGCCAACGAGTCTAATTTTGATTACTATATACATAATACCGCACAACAGCACCAGATTGGGACGACGATCAGTCTACTATTCCCCTTTTGCCCTATCTTTCTCCTTTGGATCAGAGAGGGGTGAGGGGAGAATGTGACAAGAGAAAACGTGCGTGTATAAGCATTGAGGATGGACTGAGCCAAAGCTATTACCTTCCTCAACTCCCAGTCAACACAACACATAGTAACCTTGACCGTGACCTGATTCCTTCTGTTTACGCCTGCAGTAAATGTTTCTTTGATTTCCAAAAATAATCTTTTCACCAAAACATTTTTTTTTTTCAATTACTATCAGACCTGTGTACATTAATTTTACGCATCAGTCGTTTCTGCTACAATCTCGTCATTCATAAAATTATAATTGGATTTCTTTTTGCTACTGCCACACATTAATACTACTTTCCCACTTTACCACCAGGTCTAGGGGAAAGGACATAAAGGGTCACAATTACCTATGCATTTTTTATCTCTAAAATAATAAGTTAATGGAATTATATTTCCAAAGAAAAATCCTGCTATTCCGTTCTTTCGAGTCTTTTTATTACGTTATTTTTGTCCGAGTCATCAGATATGAAAATTATTTTGCTTACAATGCTCTAATTATTTATGAAGCCTAATGAAGTATTATTAATCTAATTATTATTAAGGCGAACTAATTAATGATTTACTCACCATAGGATCGGATGTATTCCAACTGTCCATTTTGAGATTTTTACGCAACGAGTGTAACGGTTATTTGCTAGTTTTCCTGTTAAGTAGTTTGTTTTATCTTTTCGGCTCAGGTAGCACCAACAGTCATTTCATTAGGCCATTGTATGATATAATGGCAAAGTTATATTCACGTCTTGGGCTTCAACGACCGAGAAGAAATGACGAGCCGTCTGTCTATCTAGCGTTATTATTTCAAAATGTTTGATGCTCTCATCAAGAGAAAATATATTAGGCTATAATATTCGGCTTTTATTGCTGGTAAATTGTACACGTTATCAAATACAAGAATGGGCGATTAGAAAGCCTGAACAGCTCCTTCAAAATTACTTTAGATAATGATAAATTTGATGAGTGGGATATAAAAACTGTCATCAAAAAAGACAAAAATTACTAGTTGGTTCCTTCTTCTTTATTGCCTTTCTATCAGGCTTTCCATCCTTTTTACAAAAAATCGATAAAGTTATACACGTTACGGCTCCAAAAAGTACAAAAAACGTAAAGCACACGCACGGATGTCTATGTAGGCACAACGTAGGCTGCTTCTAGCGTTGGTTTTTTCTCTTTAACATGTCCATCCATAATAATTTCAATGTTGGGGCCACGGTCACAACTCAATAAATAATAGCTAACCATCCAAATTTATGTTTTGTCGACATGCTACCATAATATGCATATCGCTTTAAATATTGAATGAGTACTTAACTATTCATTAACTTTCTTCGATTGTAGCCTTCAGTCAGATTAATTATTTATGGGAGTAATGTGAAAACTCCAAATAAATTGTTGACGATACGACAGATGATTGCCAAAAACCGTATTAAAGAGTGCATCTCCTTCTCCAGCAATGTAAAAATGATCCATTTCGTTACTTTTACTGCAATTCAGATTTGGTATAGTTACTCAATGGTAAGTTTCCAGAAAAAGGTCATGCAAAATGAGAATTTTTTGTTTTCTTCATTGTAAATGTTGTATTTAACCTTAACCTTCACTCTCCGTCTGCTGCTGCCACGGGTGAGTCAAAATTCATGCCGGATAATAGAATGGCTTTGTTTGTGTAACGTATATGACACTTGCACGCGCTCGTTGTCGATAAACAAGGACACCAGGAACAACTTTCACTTATTTGTTCGCCACAAAGAGTAAAAGTTTGCTGTTTCTTCTATAAGGTCTAGTACGAGGAAACTTTCGCCGGAAAAACGTCGAGTCAGTGCATCACTTCTTTAACATTAAACTTTTCTCAATGATGATGATGATGATTATCTAATCAAGCCGACATATTTATATAACCGCACTGCAGTATTGGAATAAATTTGTCTTTGTTGCTCTAACTACTTTACTCTTTCCTCCTTTCTTCTGACTTGCACTTGCAGTAGTAGGGTACAAAACAGAGACGATGATGCACACGAGTGAAATTTTCCAGCAAAAAGCATCACAAGATGATAGCTAGCGACGATAAAAATGATGACAGTATCACAGGATGAAACAATGAGAGAGGGGCAATGCAATAAATTGTACACCCGGTTCTAGGAAAACCTAGTAAAGTTGTATGTTTGTTTGTTTGTATTATTCTCTTTATTTATGCAGGCAAAACTTGTTTGTTTGTATGCGACATGCTTTCATTGTCATTGTCACTGGATCACTGAAAGCTACACAGTAAGTCTGCACACAGGAAAGTAAAAAATAAAGTAGAAAATATCGATAACGATTTGCAAATGTTAGAATTGTTACTTTTGTTGAGTTATAGCACCAAAATTGTTGTACCGAAAGTGTTGTTAGTGTTTTCTTTGACTTTTTCTTTCTCCGCCGACGACGTGTTCGTCAAACGCTTATCTTCATGTCACTGTTGAAAATGAAATGATTCTGCCTCTTTTACTATCAGCTCTTGTTTACTTTTCAATTCTTTCCAATATACCAAATATCTTTATTATTCTTCCAAATAAACATTCCTTCACTAAACTATAATTTTGACTTGACTTGTTCACAACTTTTTGATAACTGTGAGTAGGCAAAACTTCTTTACGTTTCCTTATATCTGATTTCTCTCTCTCTCTCTTCTCTCTTTCTTCCTTCTCCTTACGTTTAATATATGGCTCCACGAGGATTAACGTTGAAAATATAAAAGATAAACTTTACGAGCAGGTATGTTAATATAAAGCTATATAATATATGTACGTGTAAATTTATTTTTGTAGTAGCAGTATTTGATTATTAGTATTTATGTTAAAGATATTTTGTATAATATTATGTTGTGTAGCTATATTACATTTCTTTTCATGTGTGTACACTTATCTATCTCTCTCCAACTAATTTATATTCCTTTTCCACATTAGATATATATTTACTTTTCGAATTCTCTGCACTTCTCTTATTATTATGCTTATCCGTCTGTTTTGTTTGTGTTTTTATAGAAATGTGTGTATGTGTGTGTCGCTCTCTCTCCTTCTTCTCCTGTCAATCCAGTGGCAAGGCAACTGACTGACTAACATGGCAAAAGTGGAAAACTCGTCTTCTCTTCTTTTTATTCTTCTGTTTCTATTCCATCCAGCCATAATAATAAATATTATCCATTCCATTCCACCAACATTGGCATCGGCACCATCCTATCCTCCTGCCTTCCTTTCCTTTTTTTTCATCGTCCTGCTCTACTGCTGCTCTGTTCTGTTGCTGATATTTCTCTCTCTTTACTTTTCGTCTCTACTACGCTGTTACTTCACGATGATGATGATGATGATCGTGATATTATAATAAAAAATGTATGTACATAGGTAATATAGCGCATAGCGGTGGTGGTAGTCAGTCGGGTAGTACGTATTTTTGTAGTGTTGCTGCCCGTTGTGAATTGTAAACGTGCTTCAATCTAAATAGGTATATAGGTTGCTATTCTGTAGGTATATCAAACTTACTTTTTCCATCTATATATTGCAATGCAAAAAAAGTGAATCTTCTGTTCTCTCTCTCTCTCTCTCCACTCATTCTCATGCAACCATGCAAACCAGGCAACAAAGCAAACACTGCATACACAGCTTTTTCCTCTTTCTTTCCAATAAACATCACTGCTTCACTGCTACCATATCTCAACTCAAAGAGTGTAAACCTCACTTGCTTTTAAGATTGGCTTGATTGATACCATGAAACTTCAACGAGAAAAATGTAAAAAGCTCTTGTACATACTATATGAACAGCATTGAAACTTTGAAACTTTTTTCCTCGGCAGATCTACTAGAGTAAACTGCTACTACTACTACTGTGTGTTGGAAAATTGGAGAGAAGCTTGGATTGTGATTGTGATGATGATGATAATGATGATGAGTAGCATTTTCGTAGCGTGAAAAGTATGTACATCAAATCAAGTGGGATTTTTGTAGCAAAAAGAAATATATAAATTGTGGTGATTATTAGTTAATAGAA
>JAHZMZ010003225.1:0-21006 GCA_027743805.1 Lepidocyrtoides sp. E14 | reverse complement strand
TCAAGGATTGCAAAACTTGTTATTTCATTTCCTCGGACGATAGCTAGTTAGAACTGTTCCAAATAAATCAAAGATGGTTGCAATTGTCCCGCAGACCCGTTCACTCTTTCATTCTAAAGCCACCTTTCATCAAGGCCGCCGGAGGAAATGATCAGATATTATTTATGTGGGAGGCAACGACACAAGTAAAGTCCTTATCGAGTATGGAGTTGTTTCTAATTTGAGAGTCTTGAAAGGACTTGTGGCAAATCTAGAGCTTGACAAATTCCGTGCCAAATTTCAAATGGCGAGAAAGATGCTGCTAGATAGAAAAACTGAGGCGAGTAGGTTTTATTACTATCTTTGTTTTGCAAGTAATGTTAATTTCATTATCTTTCCTCAGGGATCTCCAATTCTATTGTAAACAAATTATCATTGCAACTTAAGTGCTGTGTTCTTAATCAATTACAATATTACAAATGTGTGAAAGTGACGAATAAAGTTTAACCCCCTCCCCTTGTAAGAATTGTAAAGTGTTTGGATTGGATAAAGTTCAAATGTTCAAAGACACCTACTGACACTGAAGCAGTTGGAAATAGTGTATAATCAAATAACAAGACGCATTATGATTATAGTATAAGTAACTTTGGCAAGCTTGAAAAAGCATTCAAAAAATAACAGAAATGTGAAGGTTAAATGATAAACAATAAGTGAGGCAAGTTAAGTCTTGTCAGTTTCAACGAACGTGTTATGTAATACCACTAAACGAGCTATCTAAAAGGTTATTTCATACGATTTAGCAGAAAATAAGCATTTTTATGTGGCTTTCCTGCAGTTCTTTGTATGAAGGGAGACGTGCAACAGGCTAAAATGCTTGAAAACCTGTTCCAGTTACTACAATTTGTGAAAGACATTTTTTGTCCTTTCCGATTTACTCTGCATGTATTGTTTTAGAATGTAACGTATTTATAAGGATTATACGGATGCTTTTGTGTTACATGATAAATCTCAATATTGTTTTTATGTAGGTGTAAGCTTACTGAATGCTAAAAGACTTATTATTGTTATTTTCCATTAAAAGTCACCAATATACCAATTGTAAGCAGTTATTCCTGTCTTGTTTCCAAACAAACATACATATATCATTACATCATATCTCCGGAGAATAGAAAGGGTATTTTACTTCAGCATAATATCTTTATGATGAGGCATTGAAAAGTTTTTCCGAGAGAGGCGTACTTTCTGAGTCATTATGCTTTATCATATGCTGTGCTATACTTATTTTTTAGGGGGCAAGTTGAGTGGAACACAAGCCATCTATTATGTAATCATTACTGGACATTTGGCGTTTTGCTTATGAATGTGGATTTTGTATAAGAAAATTATTACCGCAATACCGCGGACTTGAGAATATTCTAAGAATCATTATTTGCCCAAAATTCTCAAAGTCATGACGTTTGTAAGAATTTCCACGTGGATACTCCTACATATATAAAAGTGCATAGATTTTCAATATTTTGAATGGCAATTCGACATTCGACACCATCTTCTTGCACCACGTCAGCATTTTTATATTGAAATGTCCTTATCAGAAATTCATGTCTTTAGTATTGGTAATATGTATTCTGTAAAATTTATTTCCAAAAATAGTTTCACATAGCTTTTTCAGTGTACATTCAAAAAGCGTCAGGTAAATTAGAAAAAAGAAGGTGTATGCATGTGGTATACATATTTACTTCGTGTGAGAAACGTATTATGTACGTGCACAAAAGCTCCACTTTCTTTTATCGCCCTCAAAAACGCAAACCTTGTTGTGCTTCTCGAAAAGATAGTCCTGAGTCCCGTGGGCATTGTCATGTTGCCACAAAGCGTTCATTTCCTTCCTCAATTCAATCCTTATCGGCAAATGATTGTAAACATGCTTGCCATCTGAGAGCATTGTATTGTGTGTTGTGTGTAATAAAAAGCAACAAATTATTACAGTAAGAGGGATAAAGAAAGCAATTTATTACAGGAAAGGAAAAAGGATAAAGTACAAATGACTCCTTTAGGAAAAACGAACATTTCCTTGTACTTAATGCAAAAAGCCAACAGCTAACCGCGCATAGGTAGCATCATAACATGATATTATTATGTATGTATTTAGTATTTACCTACATTGATATTATATCATAGCAAGTATTGTTTCATTTTTTTACCATCAGTTCCTTCGCAAATTCAAAAGAGCCATCGCGTTATTCGGTAGTATTTTTTCTTTTCCACGTGAAACACGATATCGATGTAAAAGAAATAGCAGTCATAAAATACGATGCAAAACCTACACTACTACAGTTGCAAGAATGGAATGTAATATTGCATTTCAATTTTACGTGGGTAAAAGACAAAGGGAAGAAATGATAGTATGAAAGGTTGGACGCAAGACAAGGCAAAAGAAGAAAGCCCATTACCAATCTGATGTGGTTGACATATTATTCGTAGTTAGTGAAAGAACTTTTTTGTTTGATTAGAAAACAACTTTCTAGAAAGAAAGAGCACAAGCCCTGTGTTTATTGTCTACTACAACACGAATATCCAACGCCACACATTGCTGTTTCAATTCTTTACACGAAAACAAAAAAGACAACATCCACCGCATAAATAAACTAAAAAATACCTCTGTTCCATATGTGCAAGGATAAAGATAACGACATAAGCAGTCAGTCAATAGCACAATTGGTTCACATATGGAATCCCTTCTCATTTCCCTTAAGAATGTAGTTTAATGTTTGGTTGGAGTGGTTGAAGCTTGTATAATCACTTTGCTTCTGTATGCTTCGTTTTCTTCATTTCTTTTTTCCCAATTTTGCGCTTGCCAACAGGGTACATACACTATTATATTAGGCCAAATTATGAGCATTCACTGGTAACCTCATATTCACTAATGGAGAAAAAAAGCTACACAATTTTGAATTGTTCACATCATTAACTTTTAACTGGCACTTTCATCTTAAGACTTTTCACTTCTGTGTTTCCTTCAATTAATGTCTTTTTCTGGCATGGGAAAAATGTGGCACAAATGCATTTACATTCAAATACAGACCGTCTGGAAACATGAAATTTTATTTGCTCCAAAAAAGCCTCGATTTCAATCAGTTTGTACATTTTGATCCAAGATATGCCCTTTACAAGCATCGTTTACTTGACAATGTTTATATTTTTCTTTCTTTCAACCCTAATACACTTGAGCTTATTCGTTTCGAAATTCATAGATAATCTCTATCTGCATGTAATACATCTATATGTAACGTCGATATATGCAAAAATGTAGTATTACACCTACGTTTTTTTCAGAAGAAAGGTGAAAGGATAAAAAACTAAAAGGCAAAAGTTAGATATATGGAATGTTTGCACAGTCTGTCTGATATCTACTTGACATATCTCTCTGCATATTGCAAATTAGCAGAGCAGAAAACGGATGAAAAAAGCTCACTTCTAATGTTTCCAAGTTGAAGTGGAAACGTACAGCAATATACTAGCAAATGTTCATTCGGATCAGGCTACAAGCTGTACACTTTCATCTCAATTTCCTTTAGGTTTAACTGCTTTCATCTTGGATTAATAATAGATGCTTATTGCTGATGCTGAAGATTAGTCGAAACTTGGTTATAGCTCGATACAATGCCAAAAAAACATACCAAATTAGTTCTTCAGCTTTCGTTGTGCTACAGCGCACTAAAGTACATTGAAGTAATCAACGTACTTTAATCAACAAAACGTAAAACATTTTACGTCATAATATCTTTTCCTTCTCGTATTGATCGGATACAAACGAACTTGACTGACTATGGGATAGATAAGTTTAAAAGAATCAACAATGAAACATTTTTGTAGAACATGATATTGGAAGAGTACTCTGCCTTTCATACACAACTTTAATCAGCAACATGGGACTCTCTTTCCGTTTCCGCTAATATTGTACATCCATGTAATGTGCGGATTTTAGCCAATTTTTCTTTATGTCACATTGCATGTTCACAGTTTGACTGTACACCTGTGATCCAGATCGTGAAACGGACTAGATGAGTTTCAGAGTATGCTGGCTTTGGCTTGTAAAAATAGATCTGCGTGGGTGGGCAGGAAACTTTCACTACTTTCACATTCCAATTTACGGACAAGTTTCTTCTATTTTGTTGGTATTTTTTTTCTGTTCTGCTACGCTATGTATGTATAACTCATGATCTTAGTCGGCAGAACCAAAAAAAATACTTGCATCACGTAATAATACGGGAAACGCATAACAAAGTCGTTTCGTCTACATTTGATTTTAATACGGCTTGCCATTAACTAGTGTATGGCTTCTGAAAATGGACAAGTACGAATAAATCTTGATTCTAGCTGGCATTTTTTCAAGGGATGCTCCTACAGTATTGTGGTAATTTGGTGTGGAATCAATTTTACTTGTAGCTCCTCTGAACTAATTACGGCATTTTGCAGTAATGTGAATTTATCACTGTTCACTATATTAATGTAATGGTAAACTTATCCCATCAAAAGACTACAGGCAAAGCCATAATATGGTGTAACAATCTGTTGCTGATTTATGTAGTTGATTCATTCTTTTGAAAGATTAAGCATATTGTGCAATGCTAGACAATGCGTACTTTTGAAACTGTAGAGTCGAAATCGAGAATGAGTCTTTGTTAAATAAAAGCGAGCCAAAAATAATCAAGCCTTTCATTAAAATCTTTCTGTTTTCATGATTGTATTTTCTAAAACCCTCCTCTGTAACTGAGGGGGTGGAAATTTATACTATAGTCCGAAAGAGCAATATTTAATCATGTATATTTTATAATGAATAAAACATTTTTGCTAATATATAAAATGCTTTTTGCTGCGTCTCATTTTTTTGGTCATAATTTTCTCTTGTGTCAGTTACTCTGAATCTCTTTTGTCGTACACATGCCAAATTAAATCTTTGAAATGAACCGTGAAAAAAGTATTATTTCGGGCGACAGCTCATTTCACTTATTTATCCAAAGAGGCTTTGTTTGACCACATTATACACAGTAATGGTCCGGCCGATACTTTGTTAAACTTTTTTTTCTCTTTCTGGCATCACTCTCTGTGTGCAGCAACAGATGGCTGAATAAATATAAACATTTTGTTTTCTTATCCATTAATTCTCAGCGAACATATAATAATAATAATAGAACATACATCAAAGCAACAAAAATGTTTCGCTACCAGAAACATGAAACAAACATGGTGGTGGCACTACTACTACTACTGATGATGACAATAGTTCGTGGTGGTAGTGATAGTAGAAGGAATGAGTAAAAAACCAAAATGGTTTAGACATACAACTTTATTATTTGATATCTCTTTTCAGCTTGATAGATCCATTATAATGTGATGTGGCGATGACGTGTGTTTTTACAGGAAAACGTGCCATATGGCACTATGCATTGGACCGTATAACAAGTATAAATTGTCGACATGTGTGTGCATGTTGTTATTAAAGAGGTAGAAAAACTGGAAGCATGCTACTTGTGAATACATCCCATGCAATAACTTGTACTACACATACAACCACCAGTTTTGGCGTCTTATCAACAAATTTGCTTTGGTGAAAGTTTATTGATTTCCCTTCAGAAGTCAGCATTCCATAATTTAGATTCAGAAAGCTTATTTTTGGCATATTTTTTATACAAGGGCAAGTGTTTATTCTTCTATATAGATTGCAATGCTCACATCAAGCTGAAAGTGACCAAAAAAGATACAAAATCATGTAGATTGTCACGAAACGATGCTGCCACCGTACAATTTCCTTTATGAAAACACATTTTAATTTTGCAAACTCTGCAAAAACTTGATTGGAACTTTGTTCGGTGAAAGGAAATTATGAAAATAATAATTTTTGATAACATGTCTGTGCGCAAAAAGGAGCGATCAAAAAATGAATGCTATTCTATGATATACCAATATAATGGATCTTTCTTTTTTTGATTTTCTTTTTGATACACTTGCTTTCAGAGTGGTTTCTTTGAAGACAAGGCTTTCACATACGCATTCATGCAGCAACAAGCATTCAAGTGCTCCGGTACCATCTTAAATTAAAATTTAGGTGAGATCTCAATGCTTCATTTTCCAAGTTCGGTTAAGTATAAATCGCAACTTATGGTACATCGAGTGGCCGAATCCAAATACTGGACAAAACTTGCTTGGATTGCTGGCTGCAAACGTTTGTCGTAAGGGTAGTGAAAAGGAGAAAACTGGAGAGAAAAGACTTACATCATATACACCATTTGTAGAACATCATTTGTATGATGGCATTATTAATAGCTGTAGTTTTGCTGGTTCTAACTGGAAATTTTCTCTTCACTAATGATTTCCTGACGGTAGCCTTCTTAACCTTTTCATATATCACATCTATCTCTTAGAAAAGTCGGTCAAGCATAGCATATTATCTATGCACCGACACTCCTCTGCTGAATACAGTATTATAGTCATGCATGCGTAAAGGTTGTATGTATGTATGGTTAGTTGGTACGAAAATATTATACATAATCGGAGGCTTTATGATGTAATCTGATTAAATCTTCAAATTAGCATTTATTTAGAACTCGTCTAAACGTCTCGTAACAGTAATGATACGTACTTGGCTTGGCACTCTCATGTATGTACCTATGTATATTATGCATGTATGTTGTTAGTTATCTTATGTATTGTGCCGCTGCTGTACGATGAGCCTTGTCATGGACTGTCGTGTCAAAGCAGGAATTTATCGGTAGTCCATATGATGTAACAAATAATTGTTCATATATTCTCAATACAAAATGCTTATAAAATACTGTACAAGTATGTACTACTGGTTTCTGCACAAGGCTCTTCAGAGGTAGCAAATTCGGACATGATGTTGATGATAGATAAACACATAACATGTTGGATTTATCTAGAAGAGGCATGTCAAAGAAGGCAAACACTTTCACCTACTACACTTTCCTCGTTAACGAGGGAGCTGTCTTATACGTGATCAGGGAACAAATCTGTTCTAATCAAAAATGTTATAGTATGCCAGCTAATATGCAGTGTCCTCTTGGTCCTCAGAAAGGAACTGGAGATAGGATAAACTATGTACATTATACATTATAGATAAATGCATTGCATAGCTCGATGATAGAACAAAACTGAAGATACCAGAGGAATATGTATCAAAGAAATAATTATCAGCATAATTCAAGATGAATTTCAGTTTTCTTCCACCCGTTTTGGTTCAAGCTCAAAATTTTTTCGTAATTACGTATCTGTTGTTTTTTTCGTAGAAAAGATTACCTTTGTGAATAGCATGGCTTCTGCTTGTCAGAACAGCTCATTTTTTCAAACTTGATCAATTTATTAGGATACATACCAAATCATACAGATGAACCAAGTGTGTAGAAGATTTTGATATTATTTTTAGAAACTATATACTTTGCTTAAGTGAGAAAAGCAACAAAAATTAAAATCGGTAAAAAAATATGGAATAAGGTATAGGGCAGTCAGATTAATACAAACGGTCTGTATACGCTTACAGTTTTAATATTTTAAAGCTTTTTTGTATAAAGTATGAAAATAACAAGTTTTTGCAAATGTTTTCAGCGTGTTATAGGCATTTACTTATTATATTCTTCATAGAACAAGAGAACCCAAGCATCATCCTGTTCGTCAAGTGTGTAGATTATACTTTAATCGAGTTCTCAAGCTTATTTCAACTTTTTTGTAAAAAGCATTGGACAAAAAACGTTTTAAAGGTCATACAAAACACTTCATTAACTTTGCAGGAAAAATATAACTCTTTTAGTTTGCTCGTTATGTGTAACGAGAAGTGTGACGAAGTAATTCCTTTTTGTATCTGTTGGTTCGGAAAGTTCGGATATGATTAGGAAACTTAAAACTCTTTTTTGAAATAATCGTCTGAAAATACTTCTTCTTGATACCTCTATTTCATGCCAATGATTGCGCTTTTCCGGGTAACTGGTTGAAGTTGTGCTTTTATTCCAGCTGAACAATAAAAGTTTCTTCGACCTTACTGTTTTTGCAGCTGAATTAGAAATTTCAGAGCAAGTATTTAAACAGTAGTATACCTTTTTCACCAGATTTATATGTATGCATCGCTTATGTGTTTTTCATATTATTATTTTGGTATCGCATGAGCGCGTGCATAATTGAATCAGCCGCTGTTTCAAAATTTCATAACGCATATTATTTTACTTTGACCTTTACTTATTTTACTACATCCTACGCGTTACCTCATTTATTTAGCCTCGGCGTTTCAGCAGTTTACCTTTTCCTAGTTTTCAAAAAGAAGATTTTGTTCAAAATTTCAAAGTTTGAGTTGGGACATAACTTACAACTTAACAAAATTGTACTATTTTACCTTATTAATTTAGCTTCTACATGGAATTGTATACTTATAATTATCGATAAACTATTAGCAGCACAACATTCCCTGCAACTGGATAGATATGTACTTAGGTAGGTACCTAACAAATTCAATAGAATAGTATTTCGAAATAAATTTGGTGTCAACCATTAAGTGGCAGGTGCAGGTAGAGAAGGGTTTTGTAAGAATTCCAAAGTGGAGACATCAGACATAGCCATGAAAGGAAAGGAATTGTTTTCTCCTATTTCACAAGATTTCCAATTTCCAACAATGTAAGTAGCGTGTATGCGAGAACATAGAGGGAAAAACTACAAATGCTTATATGATTATTTAGCGCTTATATATATATACTACTGGTGATGCGCTTTAGGCTTTCGAGTTTTTCTCTTCAGCCTCTCATTGTTATCCCACCTAACTATACTTACCATAATAATATGAATCTTGAAACTTTCGCAGCAAAATTTGTGCTTCCTCAGATTTTGTCTACCGAATTAGAAAAATCATAGTGTCGCTATTCCCTAAAGGGGAATTAACGCTTAAAGCTTTTCCATCCTTGATTAGCTGACATCAAGACAATTGAAAGTCAGGCACACTACATGCATTAAAATGTTTAAAGGTTAGGTTTAAGCATAACCAAGCTTTACATCATAGACATTAGCTGAAGGGAAGACTTCCCATCCTCCCAGGATATGTACATATGTCATACGCTACAGATCTGTAGCTTTCTCTATGAAGAGAGACAGGCTGTTCCTTCTAAGAAATTTTGTCGTTCCAAAGGCTCAGTGGTTAACTGGTTAGCTGTGCCTTGAAACGAAGCAGAAATAATAAAGTGGAATGAGAAAGTAGTTTACATTCGTAGTACTTTGCGGCGGTTTGAAACTGGGAAAACCCTTCCATATGGAAAATTGCCAAACGTCAACAGATGAGTATTGGAGACTGGAAAGGAAACCTTATTGGGTTTGGATTGCTGGTTGAATTGTAAAATTTCACAATTTTTCGTGGAGCTTTTTCACTTTTATCTCAAAGTATACGTGCGTAGTACGTGTTCACTTTGTAAGACGTGATGAAAACCTATGCTACCCATGTGATGTAGTACATTTTCGTGGAATATGGCAATTGGTTGTGAGGCACAAATTGGCAGACTCTAGCTTAAATCTGTAGGCATTGCTAATAGGAAAACGCTTACTATATAATGGAACGCATCATACCAGATGAAGTGATTTTTGTAAGAATTCATTTAACTATGTTGGTAGTTATAATCGTGCATATGTAGTGGTTGTGGTACGTAAAAGACAATGCATTTACAACTCCCAAAAATTTAAGGAGATATATGAATGTCGTTGGATTCCTTTCTTGGAAACTGAGCTTTCCATAACCGGTTGAATTTGTTCAGCTTCCAGATAAACTACACAAAATGCTTTCGCTGCCACCTTCAATCAATGTACTTTCTACGTTGGACTAATCACACAGGAAAAATCTGTTGGGAATCTCAAACAATCGAAGGAAATCAGTAGAAATGAACTAGTGATTGGGTAAGGAAAAAGAAGAGTATAAAAATGTACCAGTTTTCACAATTCACACAATAGGTAGTTACAAATGTACTTTCAAATCAAATGATTTTTTCTTATTTTCACTGAAATTCTGTGAAACATGAAGTGATCTAATTGTCTTCATGTTGTCCTTGAAGTGAGAGTACATTTTATTTCGGAGTGTAATGCACCAGTAGTGTAGTAGTGTCAGTGTCTGCCTCCATTGCATCAGACATGTTATGAAAGTTTGCACACGTATCAAACAAAGCATTTCGCGTATAACTAAGCATCATGTGCCTACCTAATACCTATGAAAATTTTGAGATGAACAAAACATTTGACATTCTTATACAGGTTTGATACATGCTATGCTTTCTGATATTAGCATTTAAGCAGCTTTGCTGTTTTGCAAGGGTGGGCAAAATACGCGTGCATTTACTCTGTCAAGTCAAAATGTATTTAAATGTTTTTCATAAATACGAAATACAGTATATTGAGGACTTTACTAGCCAGTTTTCAAAATTTACATCGAGTAAACAATTATCCGATGATGATGATGAGCTATAGCTTCATCTTCATCAATCGTAATTAATATGCACACTTTCAAAAAATACTTTTCCAACATCCCACACTCTTGTAGCGTATTGCCGCTTTGGAAGAAAAACATTCAAATCTATGTAGTGTAGTAATGTTCTGCCGTTTGAACCTTGAGGAAGTTTTGGTTTTGCAGTTCCATTTCTATGAAAGAAAGCAAAACCATATTTATAAATGGAAAATGTTCAAAATCATACACCTAGTTTTCGGAGATATTTTGAAAGTTTTGGGATGAAAAACCGAAAAACCAGTGTCCAAGCGTATAATTTGTATTTAGGATATACGTCTCGACTCATCGCTTCTATCAATTCGGTTGGAAGATTTTTTGTTTTTGTATTTTGAAAATGTTTTTGAATGCATGCACTTGTATTTAAATGTTACATTTTATATATACTTTTAAAAATGTATTTTGTATTTGTTCTTTCAAGACCATGAATTTTGCCTACCCCTGCTCTTTGTATGCGGAGTAGTTAATTCTCACCGCATCGCACCGTGTTTTCTTGCAATTTTTTTTTGCTTTTTACCGGTTCAAAGCCAAGGTTGGGATCATGCTCGTGTAGATAAACTAAAAACTGTCACATACTGAAAATGTCTCAATCTTGCTGCCTAAAATATTTCATTGATAAAAGCTGTTATTTACTCGCATATGTACATAGTTGCGTACTTAATTTCAAGTGACAGTTCTACAAATTGAGATTACTGAGCAATACGAATATAATAGCCGTGGTGGGACGGTCGATAATCCCTCCCACTACTACTGGGTACTAGCAGAGAATGAAATCAATTTTGTTTTTACAGTGAAGAAATCTCGATGTTAAGCCATTTATTTATACTAGATGTTAAATTGGGAGGGGTGACTGGAATCGGAATCGGTTAATGAATAGATATGAAATGTTTTCAACAGTAGAAAGTACACCTAAAGTTAGTTGGTGAAAATTTCGACTGTTTACTAGAAATTGTTGTCACCAAATTTCCTTTATCGCCACCTTTATTTCAAATGCGTAAAATAAAAATTCATCAATGTTATTACGATGATCACGACTCAGTAAAGTTTTTTCACCAACTCATTTCACTTTCATATCGTATTTTGCAATAAACCAGCTGGGGTCACAGTCACAAAACAGTTCTGAACAAACCATGTCTGCTCTTTTTTTGACTGGCAGGTTTTGCTGTTTTAACTTTTAATCTGACGTGCTCATAAAATGACAAGCAGTGAAAGCATGCGATTAGGAAACAGTGTTTTCTCGATTTTATACCATGGCTATAACTAAGCCTTTATCTTTTTAGAATAAACTCCGTGCATCGACTCTACTCCACCAACAAAGTAATTACCCTTTTCGATTCTTCATCTTCAACTTTTTTAACTTGAAGGTAGAAGTATAGTCTGTCGTCATTGACTAATGCCTTTGATCTAAGGTGTTAATAAGAGTGATAAAATTTTGCATGCTTTTTAAAGTGTGCTGCGTTGTTTAGAATGAAATGGTGTCATTAGCTGCTGTTATAAATAAGTCCTCAAATCTTTTTATCTGTAGTATTTCTATATTGGAACAATAGGTGGAGTACATGCAAAAACACCTATGCTATATAGCTTCTTACAGCATATAATGACCATTGAAAACATTTATGAAATCTCTCTTCATTTAGTTGGTTTTGATTTATTTGAAGCATGAAATTTGACAAAATGCTTTGCATGAATCTTTGTACTGCTGCAGATCTACACATTTTTACTGAAGCCACACAAAGTTGACATTCAGAATGGGAAACATGCACACATAATTAGACCGTGCAAGTATATATTAATAATGTAAAGTTTACACTGTAAACTTTACACTACACAAAAAATATAATCCAACCAAATGAATGGTATGTATTTATGTTCTGCTTTCTCCAAAATACAAATGTACACATTTCACCGATGCAATGTCAAGCAATAACTTATATATTTAGACTACGTGCATAAATACGATAAAATGCTTGTGGGAACTCTCAGAGTCGTGTTGGGTAAAAAATATATACATACATCATACTGAAAAAATTTCTGAATCTTGTCTATAACTATTTTCCATTTTCGACTACTGTTTGCCTCTCTGCTTTCAAGAATAAATCATGTTATACACAGGTGGTGGTATGCTGTCTGAAGGTAAAAATTAAGCTAACACAATTCAAATTCTGGTGTCTTGTCTTGGCTTCACACGAGCTCACTGTATTACTTGAATGACTGATCCAAACAAGCCGAGAAAAGAAATGTCCGTAGAAGTGTTGGCTAACCCTAATTCCCCCAGACTGTTTATCAGCTAAACACCTCTTCTTGTAGCTTTAGCTGCTTCTACGGAAATCTGCTCTATATTCTTTTTTTGGTACTACAATATTTCAAATAGATGGATGTGGGTGAGGGAGGTGGAGTGGACTGGAGGGTAGTAGTAATAGAGCAGATTTTTATTATTGTATGTACATTGTACAATGTATGGGACATTAAAGATTCATGCTTTGCCACTTGCTTTTCTCGCTCTCTTATACATTCCAAGACAAAGAAGAACCCTGATATAACTGATAGTGAAAAGTTAGTTCTTTCCTCCTGAGAGAGGATTTTCTTCCCTCATAACAATTTTCAACTAGAGTTTATCCCCTGAAAAGTCTATGAAACAGCTGGTGGCTACAAAATGATAAGAATATTAATGCAACTCTTGACGATGATGATGATAGTAGCCATATACTACGGCACGCTGTATATAATATGTTATGTCAAATTTATGTATATACTTGCATATATGTGTGCTAAACGGAAAATCACAGAAAGACGTTAAAAAAGGAAATCCATTCTTAGCTCATAAGCTTACTACAAGAGACATAAATATACTTGCATGTTTTTTTATTCCTGGACTAGGTTCTATCATGCTCCATCATAGCACCTGAACAGAAGTTTTCTCCATTCATATATTCGATCTTTCATATACTAATATGATAGATAGATACATGACATTGTTTCTTCCCTCTCCGTTATCAAAAATAAAACCACTATCACCAACAAACAGATAAAGCATTTTGCCTTCACCTCTTTCCTAACCTGATCAATTTTCTGCTCACTACAACTACTTTACTCTCAAATGCCCCTAGTGAAGTGGAGATGATAGTTAGCGTTGAGATTGCTTCATAAAAACACCAGTAGTAGAGAAGTGTTTGGAAAGAGTGCTCGTGCACATATTATAGATTATACACCCACATAAAACTTAAATAAAATACTTTGTTCCAAAGACTAGAGCATATACTCTTAGAATACTCTATAAGAAGAACATATATGAAACAGCATGAAACATGGATGACCTCACCGTTGATGTGCCAGAGCTGTTTATGACAGAGAGGCATGGTTGTAATGGAATCGTCATATGCTGGTCTAATATATTTTCATGATTCAAATAGGAGAGAAAATTGCTTGAAAGGAAATGTCAATTCATATACATGAGATTTTTTTTTTCAAATAATGGGAAACTAAAAATGCTCGACTTTGAGTTTTACTTTTATCGTCAATATGGTTCTTTTTTTAGGAAATTATGTGTGTGTATGTACATGATTTTTTGGCTGACGTTTCTTATCCATTCAAGAGAAATACTACTAATATATTCTGCTTACTACAGACTTCGTACGAATAATGTTCTGAATCTTTTTGTGGGAGCCCGTCTTTCAAATTTTTAAAAGACTAGTGCAAATCTCTTTACAATTTTACATTATATTTTAGAATCCTACATGCTGTCTTTTTTGGTTTTATTAGTTTTGAAGTACGGGGTGGATATTGTTAGTAAAAGTATAGTAAACTGAATAAGACTTTATGTTTACTCTCATCTCACCTTTAATGGAATTCTGTTTTTTGAATTCAACTCTTGCTGTCAAGAGGTAAATGAAACAAAGACGCTACTACTACGCTACCTGGGACAATTCATGACTTCACATAGGTATACTACGACTTTTACGCTAAAACAAAGCAACCCTTTTTATTTAATTGAATCGAGATTATAAAAGGACGATGAGTGTACCAGTCAGATGGAAACAAATCTTTTGACATTTCTCAGTTGAGCTTTTACTCTGAAAGTAAATAATACATACCATGTCACTGTCACTAGAATAACATCACTGACAGTCATCTCTTTTGGCAAAAGCAGTTTATTTTTACTCTACCTAAAATACATTGTGTTTACTTGGCTCACTAGATAATTCTACGTATAGAAGTTACATACAGGTGCTCATTGGGAGCGTGTCACATTACTCTGCTTTCATTAATACTTACTTTTAGTTCGACTTCTCCCCTTTCCCTCCCCTCTTAATGTAGAAGTCAACCATGTAACAGGAGAGCACATATATAGGTGCATATTATTTTATATCTACCTATTTAACTTAATAAATCTGTCTTGGAAGCTATGTTCTCGGTGTTTCCTGTCAAGATTGTAAAGGTGCGCGGTTACAATTTGTATATAGATTGCGTTCACCCAGTGTTAGTGTAGTATGTTTTCTTGAGACCGTGTATATATTGTGCGTGTTTGTATGCATAACTTCCACTTTCTTTGTAGCTTATGTTCATACACGAATCCTGAAATCAAAATAATAAGATTATAGGTAAGTGCACACCTAATTATAAGAAGTTCTTAAGTCATCACTGTGTCATGCATGTTCAAATAAGAACATGAACAATTTAATTAGGTATTTTACGTTTCGAGAAAATCCCATGGGACTTACGTAAGTTAAATGTGTGGGAGTAGGAGAGACAGGCAAACATCTACATACACAGTTTAGTATACACATATCTAGGTAGGTAGTCAGTAGAAAGAAAGATTTAACTTTAAACTGAAACCTGTCGCAGGCATGATGAGAAAGAGACGTATGTAGTAGTTCACGAAATTTCATCACCTATGGTGGTAAATAAAGTTTTGTAACAAAGCTTAGTGCTTGCTCCGGGTTTTTCATTGATAAAGCACAAACTATAGTAAACGCCTTAATGTACATAACACTAAAAGTTCCAAAATGTGCACTGGAATTTGTTCGTATAGTACATAGTAGTATTGTCCAATGGAAGAAGAGAAAAATGTTCCATCAGTTATATATATTGTATTATTGTTACTTTTGCTATTACTCATTTGCCCACACTCATTCCGCTTTAAGTGTAAACCTTAGACATGACATGCCACTTCTCGTCTATGTAATTCAGTTAACAAAAATTTTATAGAAAAGTAGGTTGTAATACCTGCTTGTATGATGAGTTTGAAATGCATATGGAAAGGTGGAAGTAAATAACGACTGATGAAGCATTCACTTTATTCTGACCGTTCTTATGACATGTAGTAATAGTATTGAATTACTGAGATGTGAATATTATTATTATTGACTGCAAACAAACCGATTAGTTTGACAACATTTTACAAATAATGTATTTTCAAATGAGTGCCCGTAGTTTTCTCTGTCTGCAAGTTTTTTCAGTTCCAACTATAAATGTGGGTGAGATGCATGCTGAAAAATATTGCAATTTATACGAGGTATTTACATTTCATAATGATATTAATAATTATCGACATTATCGTTAATATTTCGGACTGCATGTCCCCTTTCGGAGCCCAAAAGCGGTCACTTCATTTAATGAACTAATGGAAGAGTCATTAGGAACATAAGAACTATGACATTTTGATTGTAGCTATATTCATAGTTATTCATCCATGTTGAATCAATACAAAGGATGCTGCCAAGATCCTTTTACTTGTGTAAAAAGGTCTCGGAAGTATTTTTCATTGAATGAAAAATTTTGTTTAAAGTTCTTTTTAATAACGATCGGTGGACACTGTAAATTAGCAACTTCAATGGGTACCTTTACATTACTAGTTACAAATAATAATGATTCGTATAAACACAAGTTCGTTAGGTTTTTAATTTGTCCATTCCTACAACATCAATATACAAAACTATACTCCATTCTTTCAATTGGAACTGGGGATTCCTCATAGCATGTTTCAAAATAAATAACAACAGGGAAACAAACCGTTCACAGGCACACTACAACAAAGACGAAAATTTTAAACCATTATCAGTTACTCGAAGAGAGCACAGCCATATTATAATTTACCAGTTATCTGTTATAAATAATGCATGAATATGTGGGTAATTAAAATATAGGCTATCTTTACATTATCAACGTTATCACGCGCTTTTTATGGAACATGTATATAAATACTTTAAATAAATATGCTAAAAATATTGATAGACAGTTTAAAGTGTAGAAAATTTTGAAAAATTAATAAAATCTGTGGTCTACAATATTGCAGCCACATTTTGACAATATTTTTAGCTTGTAGAATCATTGTCTTTATACCAAACAAGTATCTATGAACTAGAATGTAATTATTCAATGAACGAGGCATGAAGCCACGGACCAACTGCACTGGTAAATCTTGCTCTCCCAACTTCCGTCATTGTTTTAGCATCAATCACAACCAAAAAGTTTTCTTCGTGATATTTCATTTTAAGGACTGTAATTAAAAGGCCATCATCTTCCGACTCTCCTGCTGGATTAGGAACAAAGACGGGCTCATGGGGAACTTGATCAGTTTGGCATGCCCATTCAACTGTTTCCCTTGTGTCTACGTTTACTTTAATCATTTTGTGAGCATATTGGGAGTATGGACTGATATAACTTGATATTCCGTAAGTGTATCTGTATTTTTTCCCTTGATATTTTGGATTAACTACACAAAAGTCAAAACCAGGTCCCTTCGTTGTCAATACTTCAGGAGTGAGCAGAATCTTGCTTCCTTTTTTCACTGCACGAATTGATTTGTAGTCGAACGGTATGTTTCTGCTCAATTCTAATACTGATTCACCGCTGCTGCCACCATTGTCTGAGGAATCATCCTTGATTTCGGGAACCAATGGAATGGCAAAACGAACAAGTGTTCCCGTTTCGATCCCTTTTCCGATATCTTCTGATCGCATGATGCTGAGATTAAGAGCTGTATTTGTGTCAACGTTTGGAAAACTGATTACATCCAAGATTATCTGTAAACACGATGAAAAAGAATAATGCATTCATATATAAAAGAGCTCACTCACAGTATCACGTCATTGTATTTTCATATAGCAAAAAAAATACTCATGCACATCTTACAGCTTTACAAATTAAAGCAGCATTATTCCTCTAGGAACGATAAAAATAACTAAAGAAAAGAGGGATTTCCTTTCTTAAAAGGAAAGCAAACATCAATAAACTTACAGTGGCTTCATCCTCGTATGCGTTCACAACAGAACTTAATGCAAAAGTAGTCTCTGCAAATATTTCAGTCTTCAGCACCTTTCCTGTATTCTTGTTGACGAGATAAAACTTGGTACCATCACTTGGTCTCCAATCTAGCCAGTCTTTCGTGCAATAGTTTTTTATGTACGTGGCTGCTAGTTTCATGACATTCAGAACAACAGGCATTTCTACAAAGATAATGTAGTTTTTAGTCATCCCAAAAGAGCGACAAGGGGAACCGCCAAACATCCATCGAGACGGAATAGAGGCGAGATTGCGGAATCTGTGATCTAGACTTTTTGTGCTATTTTGAAACTCCATCTTTTGAATTGTATATCGGAATGTTGGGTGCATTGATCCTGTGATAATGTACATGTCACCGTTGTCATCTCTCATTGGAAGTGGGCAGAAGGAATTAGCGTTGAATGCTTTCGTTGCATGATATGTCTTTACTGTTTCCACTGTGTCTGAACTCAACTCATGAAAGTAGCACGTATCACCAGTAATGTAAAGTTCACTTCCAATCTTAAATACATGACCAATACAGTTGTCCGTAGGATCAAATGGACCCTAAAAATTGAAGCAATTTAAAATCAATTTGTGTTATTTGTTTTGGGGAAATGTACTTTCTAAAAATGGAAACATGGGGCTTTACAAATGTAGGAAGAATCTTTGCAAAGAATCCTTTTTTTGCGTCAGTGGCTGGAGGTGTTCCAAATTCGCATGCTATTGGTCTCTGCGCCTTGACAGCTTTTTTGTAGGAATCTGACTTAAGGAATCGTGAAATGTGACGCACATTTTTCCCATTAAAATCAAACTTGGAAATGACTGAATATCCATCCATCCAGTTGAGCACAGATCCTTTCTCCAGATCAAAAAGCCCGGGTGCAGATGCGTACATGGAACCTTGAAGCCAGTTAGGCACATCACCTGAAATTGCGCAAGGTAACTTAATAACATAACTTACAGTTCCATTGGAGACTGGTTTGATTACTGGTGACTCACCAGTGGTGAGTTATTGAAAAATAATAGTAAGCGTCCAGTTCATTGTCATTCTATCATTACAATTACTTGAGTTTATGTATGTACATCCACAATTTTTACCAAAACTGTATCCGCATTCCGCGTTAACATGTTAATGCCTACAAAATGAGTGCGTGCATTAAAGAGTTGTATTTTTTGTTGTATGCGATGCGACACTAAATTGCAATTCAATACTGACGAGTGAGTCTCTCAACTGTCAACTGATTACTGCGCGCACCGCATAGAACGTTTTGGTAGCTCTATCTAATGATAATGGCAAGCAACATAACAAGTTTCCAGAAGGAACTGTGTTCATTTCCAAGGTTTGCCAAACCGGTTTGTTCAGCTGTAATGTTCCAGCATCACAGATCTTTTTTTTGTTTGGAAACTTTGTATGCGATGCGACACTAAATTGCAATTCAATACTGACGAGTGAGTCTCTCAACTGTCAACTGATTACTGTGCGCACCGCATAGAACGTTTTGGTAGCTCTATCTAATGATAATGGCAAGCAACATAACAATAACAAGTTTCCAGAAGGAACTGTATTCATTTCCAAGGTTTGCCAAACCGGTTTGTTCAGCTGTAATGTTCCAGCTTCACAGATCTTTTTTTGTTTGGAAACTCAACGATGAAACAATTTGAAGCGTTCAAAGCAACCGGTGTATAAGATGACGAAATGTAACTGCGTGAGCGTGTGCTTGTCAATTCACATACACCATTGACACTTTTTGTTGCTGGTAACACTAGAATTACATCGGTCGTTTGTTCAGTGTCATTGTCAGTGTGGATACGTTTCCGTTTTGGTCATATATGATGCATGATATTATACCTATTTAAACTCGAGTAACTTTTTAAAATTTGAATAAATTTATGGATTGTCAATTCTAGCGAACAGTCAGTCAAATGACACATTTTATATACCTGACAAACAAAACTCATCGGGAGTGGGGGATTCTCCGACATTCCTCAAATATCGAGGAATCGTAGCTTTATCAGCTTCCACCTCAACACTAGGCATTTTGACTATTTAAACTTGAGCACGTCCAGTTAAATTTTTATTTTTTCTCCACGATTGTTCCATGAAAACATGGGTTGTAAAACTCCCGTCACAGGCACTGTTATAAACGTTTCGACACAATTTGAAAACTTTGCAATTTTTGTGTTGAACCTTTAAAAAATGATTATGTATAAAACAAACAGCACTATTTTGATATTTTGGACACACCACTTCTGACGGAACATGAGCACCCTGCACCTATGGTTGATATTGAAACACTGTTCATATGCAATCCTTGCGTCAACAAACAAAAGTACCTGCCAAACACAGACAGTTCGCCCTCTCACAACAGTCTAAACTAGTCAAGTAACAGCTCAATCATCCAGAGATGCGAGAAGCATCGTGGGAAACCATGTCATGAAAACATGGGTTGTAAAACTCCCGTCACAGGCACTGTTATAACCGTTTCGACACAATTTGAAAACTTTGCAATTATTATGTTGAACCTTTAAAATATGATAAATAAAACAAACAGCACTATTTTGATATTTTGGAGACACCACTTCTGACGGAACATGAGCACCCTGCACCTGTGGTTGATATTGAAACACTGGTCATATGCAATCCTTGCGTCAACAAACAAAAGTACCTGCCAAACACAGTTAGACAGTTCGCCCTCTCACAGCAGTCTAAACTAGTCAAGTAACAGCTCAATCATCCAGAGATGCGAGAAGCATCGTGGGAAACCATGCGTAAACAAAAGGGGTCAACATGATAACTATGTACATGGATGCCACAAAACGATTAATTGCTTTGAGCTCAACACAAAGTTCTTTTTATGACGATCGTAATCTTAAAGAGCTCCTTCAGATTCTTCAAAATATTACTATGATTTGGAAGAGAAGACAGACCCTTTGATTAAAATAACCTTGGAAGACCAACGTCCTAAACTGAAAATGCAGAACCTATAATATTTTACTTAAAAAATATAATCACTTTTTTTGTTTCATGCTGTCTGTGCATTGGTCCCTAGCATTGTGTTCGTAACATATTTTCGTTATTTGGCCATGCATATAAACCGTACCAAAAAGGTATGTGGACGTGATAGCGTCTTGAAGTGTTTTGTAATCACATTAATCGTCATCATCATCATCATCGTCTTGAAGATCAAAATTTATCATGGCACTGATGCTGCTGTGAATGCTCATAGATGCGG
>JAHZMZ010003224.1:0-17326 GCA_027743805.1 Lepidocyrtoides sp. E14 | reverse complement strand
GGGCTTTGCAAGCAGCTAGATGATGGACTCAAACTGGAACACGGTGTTCCAGCTTCATAGTACCTATCAAATAGCGAGTAGGTCAATCAATTAAACAGGCAGCATAATACACATGCACACACTAAAATGCTATGAAAACGTGGATATGTAAGAATGTATGTAGAACGTAGAAGCTTCAAAGTATACCGGTAGTTCCTGTCCGAGAACTCAAACGTGAAATCATTTTGCTCCGAGGGATCACTACTCATGATTGAAGAAGAGTCCTGGGACTCTGAAGGTGACATGTCTTCACAGCTCTCCTTCTGCAAGAAATGTACACACATGCGAACAAACCATTCAGTCAGTCAACTTAAGCAAGTGACGAGTTGAAAAGCTTCTAGTGTGAGTGTGAAGAATGAAGAGAAAGAGATATAGCAAAATCTCTCATCTGGACATTTATCCTCATCCTGTATAAATAATCTTGCTACCAACATTTTTTTTCTGTATGAACTTTCAAAAGGACTAAATGACGACTATAACTTAAACGTACATGTGTACAAACATAGATATATAATAGGTGTGGAGGATATACACACTCTTACTTATATGATGAAAAGTACACACATTTTGAGAAGGTTCTTACTTGGTTATTTCCCTGAATTTTCCAGACTCGTTTTCTAGCAATAAGTGT
This sequence comes from Lepidocyrtoides sp. E14, assembly GCA_027743805.1. Lineage (NCBI taxonomy): Eukaryota > Metazoa > Arthropoda > Collembola > Entomobryomorpha > Entomobryidae > Lepidocyrtoides > Lepidocyrtoides sp. E14. The sequence continues at coordinate 16,656 of JAHZMZ010003224.1, read as the reverse complement.
ATCATTTTTCTACATGGCAGCTTACACTTTGGACTTTGGACTTTACTAGGAAGGCATGTAAGTATGTACACAAGCTCATCTGCCACCACTCACTTATTTTGAGAATGTTCTTACTTGGTTATTTCCCTGAATTTTCCAGACTCGTTTTCTAGCAATAAGTGTATCATTTTTCTACATGGCAGCTTACACTTTGGACTTTACTAGGAAGGCATGTAAGTATGTACACAAGCTCATCTGCCACCACTCACTCCCTGAGTGGGCCCACTTACAAGACAAATTGTGTCAATCCAAGTGGCACGGAGGAGATATAAACATGTTGAAAGAAGGATAAGATGGAAAAGGGAGTAAGCAAAAAAAAACTACAGAAGAGGATGTTACTTGTCTCTCTCTCCGCGTGATACTTGGCGATGAGTCTCTAGTTTGAAAAAAAATATCGATGGAAAATGTTCATACATCTTTGTCTATCATTTTACTTTCCTTTTTCTCTGTAAATCATGGAATAACACTGCGAATGAAAACTGTCTATGTATCTATCGTGCTATGAACATACCACACTACTGGTCTGTAGCTGATTTTATATTATTTATCAGAATTATATTTACCTTTATTCTCTCAGGCATAGCAGCAATTATCTGTTCAGCCAAAGTCAACACACGAGACTCCTCCTCAGAAGGGATAGCAAGCTCCAGAGTTGTGTCCGGTTGACCAAAGAAACAGTCTAAATCAAAAACAAATCCCATCTGTTAAATAAACTGAACCCCTTGCAAAACTACGTGAAAAAGCTAGCATAGCAAAAAGTATCACAGCGATCATCATCAAGGCAGCAGCCAGTAAAGGGATTTTTGCTCAAGCAGCTAGAGCTTTCCATTTTTTGCTATCATCACTTCTACTCCTCTTTGCTGGCTTTGTTCAGAGGCCCTTTCTTCTGAAAATAGACACATAGCAGCAAGTTTGCACTGCTGATTACTAATTGATAGACTAACTCAACAGTATGGAAGTGGTAGTAGCAGTAATGCAAACATTCTAGCATGGGCTACTACTGTCACTGCAACCTCTCAAACAGGCATTCTCCCTGACTATGAAAAAAAAGGCTAGAGCGAGGAGGACTAATCAAGTCTTACGAGTTTGGGCAAAAAGCGAACAACAGGAGAAAAGGGACAGAGAGATAGAGAAAATGTATGTATATTTCAACTCTTCCTTTCTGTTTCTCTCTGGCTCGTTCTGCTCCCATGCTTGCTTTCATTTCATAATATAAATGTAATGTAATAGCCCTCATGAACTGTGTACATATTTATTATTGCGATACCATTTCTCAGTCGCACTTTATGCAGTCTTCTTTGCCTATATACTCGAAGAGATGCATGGAAAAATAGATAGGTATGTGCACATGTAGCAAAATGATTACCGCTTAATATATTAAAACGTGTTTATACAAACAAACTTAAGCAAAGTAAATACGTAGAGACATGAAATGATGTTATATCAATGTGCTGTGTGATTGCGATTCATTATATGTATGCATGTACATATATAAATGGCACCAGAAAACGCCAAAGCATTGACATTTAAACAGAGACAAGCACAGAACATACATATTTACATTTACATTTAATATAGCTGTATAATAGAAGTGTGTATTACATACCTTTTAAGCCAAAGTCGTCAGAAACTGAGCCAGACGATCCTTGAAATCTGCTTACGTTCGCTAAATTTAATAATAAAAAAACAAGTTGTTGTTTTCAGAGTGGAATTCATACATGCAAACTTGTATACTATATTACTCGTGTATTTTATATACATTCTTGTGTGCATACAAAACACATAAAAATAGGTAGACACACAAATTCTACACAGGCATGCTCCTCTTTAGTAGTAGTAAGTAAGCTTTGAGTTTTAATAATAATTTGACTATAATGATAGGGAAACAGTGTAGTAAGTAGGAACAAAATATTGTGACTATCACAGTGATAGTCTCACATTCCACCGGAACATGATTATGTACTTCTGGGGAGCAGCAGCAGCAGGAGCAGCAAACAAGGGTAGCACATACCTTTAATATCAAGTTGCAATAGCCTGGCTACAAAGTACACACAACAAATAACAAAAGTAGCTGATGGTAGCACTGTGTGGTGGTGTAATATAGTGCAAGTTAGTCTTCATTACAAAAACCTTCACAGTTCTCTTCCCAAGCCTCGTTTTACTTTATAAATAACATTTAAACGCAGACACTTTTCAGTGAAACTTTCTCTCTAAAAAGATAAAGAATGGTCTCGAGTGTTTTTGGAAATTATTGTGCTGCTGTGTATACATGCATGTGTGTTTAACTTATTTTGTCGTTAATTCTTTTTTACATGATTTTCCCACAACTATACTTCTCAAGTATTTTCCAAGCGCAGCGTGTAAACACACATAGAATGCTGAATTTTATGCTACTTCTTCTGCTCTTGCAAAGAAAGTATTAAAATAACTTTATTAGAAATATTTAATCATTCTGTGATTATCCTTTTCTACATTTGTCCTTCTTCACGAGGAGAGGAAATCATTTTCCCAAGAAACCCAACCGACTTTTCTCGAAATAAAGTAATACTTTGTTATTATGACACATGTAAAATGTTAAAATGTTACACAGAGATAATGACAACATGCAAACGAAATAATGGGCATATTACCTGTGTACCTGTTTTAGCATACAATAATATTATGGTAAATGTTATCTACCTACCTACTTAAGTGAGGCATGCATTTAAAAAAACGAAGGGTAACGGCGGTGTACTTCACTTTAATTTTCTAATGTCTCAAGTATTGGGATATAAATAGAAATAGATTTACGTGGATACCTACATATTATCAAAATGTATATGTATAAATACAAATAGAATGATAGTAAGAAGAAACGACACTCACTCAAAGAGAAATCTTCACTATCCAAACTCTGTGGAAAAGCCGGAGTTGCGCGACTCGTCTGGATTTTTTCCAACTCTGAAGCACACTTGACAAAACCTCGAGCAACAGCAATTTGTACAGGGTTGAGTCCTTCGTTGTCTCGTTTTTGTAGGGACTCTGGACTCCACTGTGCCAGAATGATACCACATTCCAAATGTCCATAACGTGCACACCACATCTGTGAAGAACATCCACGGAAAAAAAGACGGAGCAAAGAAAAAACAAAATGGTTACATTTATGTCCAGCTTTCTCTTCCACAGCAATTAACCACCATCATATCACTTTCATCCATATCAAATATACATGCATTTCCACATGCTTACACACATATCTCCACTTTTCTTTCCTCACATCAGTAATGTATTGTACAGACCCACATAACTTATTATGCGTATCCCTAGCTTATATCCTGCTTCTATCTCAATATCAAAAACCTTTTTTTTTCTTAGAACTGCCACCAAAAACCATGCATGCCGTTCTTCCCATATTAGTATACGTGTATACATGAATATTCCACAATCCAAGGCCATGCCAGCCATATAGTGTAGTATAATTTCTATATCATGGAAAATACACAATTTCTCCGTTACACTTAAGTTGGCTCTCTATATGTGCAGACAGGAAAATCTATTTGGAAAGCAAAGTCCAAGTCCAGCATCCACCAAAATCTCTTAAGAGAAAAGCGTAAAGAATTTGCACAACTTATGTATCCTTCCTACGAAAGAGTGAAAGTCACAAAAAACGACAGAAAGTAAAACATTTGAAGAAATAAAGGGATGTGTGGCATGTTTCTTTTTTTTCTAATAATTTCATGTGTGTAATAATCCTTTCGCTTTCATTCGAAATGTATTAAACACATAGAGAGTATATTATAGAGAATTAGGAGCATACACATAAATGAACATAATATTATCTAAAACTACAAAAGCATGATATTATGTATGTACCCTGCTGGTTTTTATGTACTCTGCTCGTTTGCCTTCATTTCTGTATCCCTCCTTTTCATTCTATTTATTTTTGAAAACGATCACCGAACAAACCAATTTCCCAAGCAAACCAAGAGTATTTCACTCGAAATATTTTTACACTTTTACACACTTAAATACTTGTCCTAATGGTGCTATTACTGTTATGGCATTGCTACCACACCACAACAAACAGCAGAAAATGCCATTGTTAAAAAGCCGAATGCCTTCTCCAAAAAAATATATTTAATATATGTATATACGTATACTTTAATGTAGTGCTGTTGTTGTAGTAAGAGTAGTAATAAGTGGGCAGCTCACCTATTAAGAGTACGAAGTGTACATACAAAGGAAGAAAATGATGCCTGACTGCTTTCGCTTGCCGTTGCACATTTAAGCGGCACTTCCATTGAATTATTGCTAATAGCTTCTAATGTCCTGTGTGAGCTCCTCTTTCCAGTTGCCCCTCTCTCTTATCCTCTTCCCTCTTTGTAAATATTGCACTATTCTACCATAAAGCTACACAAGAGTGACGACGATGATGATCGCCGTCATTTTTGTTTGCTGGACTCTTCAAGTGCGAAATAAAGGATGTTTTACGTAATCTCTGGGTATTTACATAACTGCCTAAAAAGCGGATCACGGCCGTATGCTAACTAACCATGCAAAGCCAATGAATAGCCAGCTCAAGTCAACCTTCTCACTCTCACTCACAAACACACAACTAAATTGAATCGTAACTCAATGTGTGTGCATGTGTGTATGTGTGTGCCTGACAATGAACCATGTAACGTGTAAATGAAACGGTCCACTTGAGAAAAATAATGATATGCACTAAATAGCCGTTTTCTCTCTTCGTGTTATTTCTCCTCGTAGAATTTATTTAAGTCATCTGGCTCTTTTACAATGGCAGTGGTGGTGGTGGTATCAAATGCTACTGAACCTTTCCGCGTAAGTGTGCAGTATGAAATACAAAAAAAATAATTGAGTTTTAGAATAGTGCAGTGAGCATATCGTATCAAAGGTAACTTATGTTCGGTTGTAATTTTTTCGACACAGTAGTAGTATCATCAACAGTCACTTTTGATGCGTTTGTATTCTAGCTCCTATTTTAAATTTGAACACCCCATTGAAGTGAAATTGCTTTGAAAAATGTTGCATGACACTAACTAGAAATTTTTATGGTCTTTTCCCGGAAGGCTAAATACAATGAAATGAAATTATTCCATGATAATCCTGTTGTGACTTTTGATATTGGGATGTTCAACTGTGTAATGGAAAAGTAACAAGTAAATGTTCAGAGCATCGTGTTTCCTCCGGCAAATATTAAAGGGCTGCCATCGTCATCATCGCTAGCGGCGATAAACACAAAATGTAATGATGAGATCGAATCCAGAAGAAGAGTTATACATGGGATCCCTATCTGCAACACAATGTGCTTGATTTGAATAGCTTTCATGGAGTATGGTTTGGTTATGTGTACACTTGCTATTTCCTTGTACTCAATAAACACTGCATTCGCGCTGCTAAGATATGCATGTGATAATATTAGTACTGCAAACGGAAGTGTCCGGTTTGGCTTCCTTGAACATCTAATACCGCCATTAAGCCTTTCATCCGTGACTATTAAAACACGTATGATGATAGTCATCATGACTATTAATTTTAACGGAACGACTGACTGGTTAATAGTCTTTTTATTCCAAGTGCATAATCGTAAACTATAAAGTGGCGGAAATAAATCTTTCGCATTTTGATGGTGTCTACTTGGTATTTTGTCGTTTTTATCAATACTAACATGAGAACTAAATGAATATGTATTAAATGACAATGAACTGAATGATCTTTTTTTTTTAAAAAAAAAGTGCTCATACCAGTGGAATCAGGCCCAAATCGTCAGGTTTCAAGGGATCCTGCCACTCTTGACTCATCATCTCCATGCAAATTCTCACAGCACCGTCTTCCAAGGATTTAATCCCAATGAAATCCCCCTGTTATTGCACAATCCAAAAAGCAAAAATCAAGGCCCAAATCGTCAGGTTTCAAGGGATCCGCCTCAGCATCCAAGATTTTAGAGGGGTTCTCACGCTTCCACCGAATCAGTGTAAACACTAGTCTTGCATAACCAAGTGCAGCGGAAATGTGAAGCAGTGTCATGCCTCGGTCCGGAGGTGGTATTGTTTTACTTAGGTCACTACTCTCCATAGGGAGCCACTCTTGACTCATCATCTCCATGCAAATTCTCACAGCACCGTCTTCCAAGGATTTAATCCCAATGAAATCCCCCTGTTATTGCACAATCCAAAAAGCAAAAATCATGTAGATAACTATTCAAAAATAAACTTTTATAGTCATCTTTACTACTGGGCATATTCTTGTTAAAAGCAAGAGATAAAGCATACGCAGAATCTTCAACAAATAACATCAACACTTCTTTTACGACAGCTGGGAAACGTATAAGCATTATGATTTGAATCAAGCACTGAACATTATTATTAAAGTTTTTAAGCATTTTTAGAAAACAAAACTTGACAATAAACTATGTAAGAACTAGAGACAAGCAAATAACATGCGTATTTAGACTCATATATACATAAGTTATATAGAAATTTTCTTTTTCTTTCCAAAATCCAGGCATTCATATGCTGTTACACTACTTATGTTAATCTTCACATTCCCAGAAAGTTGCTCCACCACTTTTTGAAAATAGAAAGAAAACATGTTCCTTTTTCTAAGAAGCATTCAACTTGACTTCAATAACATCAAATCAACAGCATTTGAACGAAATTTGCAATAAACTCGTCAAATCATATTACAAAGTGTATACGTACCCACCCTGCCCTTGGCAAAATAAAAGTGAAATGAGCAGTGGCATGTATGTATAAATTTTTATTATAAAATTGTGTACGAATTTCTTTCTACTCCCAAGTCTATAAAACCCTTTCCATCACTCACTCACTATGCTTCTCCATCATCTACCAGATCACAGGAAGAAATCAAATCACGTCAAATCAAACTTTATCGATTTAGAGAAATCTGTATGAATCTCTTTTGGAGCGAATAAATACCTACGTTTCCTACACAGAATGGCGTAAACATATAGACGAAGGGTGGTGATATCTTATTTCACCACACACAGTTACATAAGGGAAGAAAAAGGATAAGAAAAAAGGAATAAAGTGAAAGAGTAACAACATTTTCGTGACTATACAGTATAAAGTGCATCATAATATTGTCAGTGTTTGCATATATTACTCAATCAGAAGAAAACAGATTTTTTACTTTTGCTTACTCAGTTGAAGTTGAATATTGCCATATATGCATATGAAGTGTACAGTATGGAGACAATTTATGCAAATGAAAAACAAATCGCCTCACTTACTTCTCTATCACACGACGAGTATAAAGAATGTATTCAAGTAGCATATTACATAGATATTTTTGTGGCATTTCCAGGAAAAAAGCCAAAGAAGTAGAAAGGAAAATGTGTTTCAGATTGTACTATTTATGCATAAAACCCATCAATATCAATCTCACCGTGTATGTGAAAGAGTGATGACATGTGCATATACTACTGACACAACAACACAAAACTGACTGACAATGTACGTACGTGCAGGGATATTACTAGATTTTATGTATTTCCTAAATATTGCTATGCATTTTTTTCACAATTGGAGCAGCGACAGCACACTGCTAGCCGTATTCACTCATCATTTATCCCTCTTGAATGCTTCCTCATATCATGCACGCATCTACTCTGCTTCTGCAAAGATGAAATTTGATTTGCTCTGGGTTTTTGGTGTTTTTCTCCTTGCCTCTTTACTTTTTGTTGTATTTTCATATGGGGGTGAAGATGAGAGAGTATCATACGAGATATATGACATTTCTTCGTGATCAGTTACACATAAAATACAAGTTATCTTTATTGGTGTGTGGAGTAAGCATGTAATATAAAAAGGGAAACAGAACAAAGCACAGGAAAGCTATCAGTCGAGTGCAGCCTATGGAACATATTTGCGAGGAACACAAATGTAAGCGGGTAAAGAGTTCAACTTTTTCTGAATCTGTGTATTTGTGTGCATTATTTGCTAAGCCGAACCAATGCGTCCACAATTCATGAAAGAGAAAGCTGCACTGCAAAATGAAAGGGAGCAATGGAGAGTCTGTGAGAAAAAGATGGGAAACAAAGAGGAGAGAAGGGGAAGAAGAAAACTGACACAATGGCACAAGCATTTTTCTTGTATTTATACGTAAATAGATACATTACAACACATTAGGTCACAATATTGTTGTTGTTTACACATGCATGGCTATAAATAGTATACCTATACAAAAACTGTGTCTAGATGACTGTATTTGAGCCTTCCACACTTTATTTCCATACAATACAAGGAAAAGAGTATCTTCACTTTAGCAAAATACCCAGTATATCATGTTTTACTGGATTTCTTTGAAAAGGCAAGCAAGGGGAGGAAAAGAGAAGATGCAAACTCTGAAGAACAACGGAGAAGGTATCAGCTTGGCTTAAGCTTGTTATGTATTTTGTATTTTCTTTTGTATATACATAACGTATTTCTCCAGCAAGGCTAGCTCTATTGCTGGTTGAGAAGTTGTCGACTATGTCGAACGTCTTAAAGTTCCGGACACCAATCGCTGATGTAGAAAATATTATTCTGAGAAATGAAATGGACCGTAAAATATAGCACAAGCAGAGAAAGAAAGCTGAAGAATAGGAAGCAAATAAGAGAAAAAAGAGGAAGAGGAAAAAAGAGGAGAGAAGCCGCAAAAGAGAAAGAAGAAGGACTTTAGCGAAAAAAAAAGAAAGCAAAACGACCAAGAAAAAAGACAAGTGGTGAAGCCAAACACAAGACAAGGCACAAACATAAATACTTGCCATGATAGTTTTAGATGCCTAAACAAACAACAGTTTTTACAGAAAAGATCACAAGTATTTATTCGGTTGTGCTGGAAAACAACCTTTTTGCTCTTTCTTGCACACACACATACACACAAAGCGTATATAAGCCCAAAAACTTAAGGGATTCAGTTCAGAGTTCACTCAAGCAACTCACACCAGAGAGGAAACCCTTGAAGCATCCCATCAACAGATGTAGAAAAATATCATTCACTCTATCAACTTACTCGAAATACAAATAAGCAATGTTGGTCTATTCTCATTACATTTATACATCAAGTGCATTCGTATTAAATTGCTTGGTTTTGTTATTATTATTAGTACTAATAATAACTCCTTAGCACTTTTAATGATTTCCAGTACCCTTGCCCCTGAAACGTCAACTGACTCACAGTCCCTTCACAGTACTGAAACCACTAAAAGCGCCACCTTATCCACAAATCGTATCAAACATGCTCTTCATTTTTTTGACTAGCCAAGCGAACCTAACATAAAAGTAGTAGTAGCTTCAAAAGAATAGGGGGAAAGCCAGATTTTCGTTTTCCAGCATTTTCCTTCCTTGTCTTTTGTTTTTCTATTTGTATGTTTTGTAAACCATATCAAAACGCAAGCCAAAAAAGTAACTGACTACCAACTTATTGGTAGGCTGATACGGGTACTTTCAACAAAAACAAGAACCACCAAAACTGAAGTTAGACAAGTAAATCCTTCTATCAAATATGTATACTACAGATACCAAAAACCAAACACTTTCTCTTTTTCTATAAGAGAGGAAAAGTAATATTATGTTACACTAAATATGAAGGATTTTTTTTATACTTCAAGTCAGTTTCCAGAATCGAGTCTCTGTGAAAGGAACGACATGGTGGCGAGCATGAGAGAAAACAAAAAAAATATGGTTTGTGATGATGCTCATCCACTACCGATTCCACACATTGACTCTCTAGCTCTGTCTGTTTCTCAAACATATATAGCCTATGAATTTTTATCTATTTTCATTTTCAATAAGATCATAATATGAATATATAGATATTGCTGCTGCTGCTGCTGCTTACTCACACAGACAATTTCACAAAAAAACATACACATCACATAATTTTTTTCCCTACTCTTTTCATTCGTTTTCGCGGTACATGCATATTTACTTACGGAGCCAAAAGGCAATCATGTGAAAAGCGAAAAAATGCTTTATTCAATTGGATTCATGAGCAATTTATATCGAAATTCCCATAAAATACAGCTAAAATATTAGTTTTATGATCTACTGAGTCGTACATGAGCAAGACAGCTTACTTAAAAAGAGTCACAAAAATAATATTAAAAGATTACACACATAATATACATTATTACTGCTCCTCTTCTTCTCACTCACTCATATTCATATCCTTAACTGATCCTTTTCTTCTCTTTGATGCAAACATTTTATTTTTTATCCAAATAAGCACCTAACAGAGTAGTAATATATGTATACAAAGTACATGTTACAGATACATAAACACAATAAATATACATGTATAATGAATATGAAAAATCGAACACTTTTTTCCCACCAAACAAACATATTTTTATTGTTACTTCCTATCCAAAAAAACGAATCCTCTAACCATTTCTCTTTTTCTCTCTCTCTCTTTGTGTATCTACCATCGTTTTTTTTGCCTTTTCAACATCGTGAGAAAGGAAATAAAAAATGGAACGAAATCGATATTTACAATCTACATGAAAAGTAGCATTATAATACAAACTGCGAGTGAATAACAAAAAACTAGGGAAAAAATTGGGAATGTGTCAACAAAGCACATTTCCTTAATGCCTTTTTATCATCATCATGATCACCGTCAAACAATACCATTTCTATACCAGTTATGTTACTATTACTTATGTATTTTCTTATTCTTGGAAATCATCGACAAATAAATAATTCAACTGACATGCTCCCTATCTCTTCATTCTGGAAAACAACCTAACTAAACTACAAATAAAGCTACCAGTAAATCCTCCACGGAAGGCAACAGGAAATATTAAACACCCAAATTTTTTGTATATTTGCATAATTACAAATTGTAGGTATACAGAGGAAGACAGTAGTTTCTCATTGCTGATGTATTCGTATCAGTTTTTTGCCATCACCAGCGCTAATCTGATTTCATGGCCCCCACCTTAATTTAAATCAGCTTGAATAACTTTTCTGTGACTTGCTGCTCTCTTTCTTCTTCTCCATTCTCTCAGAAAAAAAGAAGCATGCCGCCACTACGCTCATGGCATGGTTGATGGCATATATGTACATAACAAAAAAATTAAAACGTACTAGGTACACGTGTGTTTCGTTTACCACATCACGTACTCTTCTCATGAAAACGAAGGAGATGTACAACAGACTTTTTGAAAAAAAATTAAAAATGTCTCCTCTTTCTAGGTCTTCATACATCAACGTTTTATGTACAAGTGGTAAGTAAACACCTCTTTTTGCTACAAGACCACGTACAACCGCCACCACCACTATCATCACTGCCACTACTGCTAAACGTAACTCTATACATATTTGTAATTCCAGTGAAACAGGATCAGGGAATAAGATAGTCTGGAATCTTGCTCCTAAATCTTTCATACCATGTAACAAATCACACATGTGGAATTTTCATTTAAAATTACAAAGTCTAACAAAGTGTCTCCTGAATTTAGCTTGAAAGCTGCTCCTTGAGTACTAATACTAAATGCAATGAGAAAGAAAAAAAAACGGAGAAAAAAATAAGGAAAAAAAGTATTAAAAGTAGAAGACAAGTAGACTTTATGTACAACTGGTAGTAGTGCATAACGTCTTGGGAGCTTTCTCCTTCCTCTTTTTTTTCCTACCAAGCAAAGAACACCACTTTCCCTTGATGTAGTCACTGCTCCTCTACTACTACTCCATATTTCCCCGAAAAAAAAACACTCTGATGACGGGGGTAAAAAAGGAAATCTACTAACAAGTAAGTTGCTCATCTCATTTCTTCTCCTTATACTCTTTGGGTGCTCATATTCACTTGCTAGTACAGGCGAATCGATAAGAGAAAGCATAACACTATCATGGAAAACAATTGCATGAACAGTAGCGGCAACAAAAACATACTATGCATGTATAAAAGGTTTGGCAGAGGTGGTGATGATCTTTTGCTGCCAGTGACGGTGGTGGTACATCATATTCATCATTTGTCAATGGTAAAGTCAAGATTTCAGTTTCATTTCAAATGAACCTGGATACTATAGAGTATAAACGGATGTCGCTATAATAAGTATGTAAGGTAGGTAGGCAGGTAGGCATTTATGTATTGTTATATTCCTTTGGATTGTTGATGGTACAATATTAGCACTCAACTGCTGCTGCCGCTGCTGCTTGTTTGTTTGCATGTACAATAATGTAAGTACATGGGTACTACAACAAGAAGAAGGGTAGAAAAACGGGTTTTGTGTTGTACTAGTGCTGTTGTTGTATTTTACATGGAAGAAGAATCAGTGGATAGGAGTCCTCGACGGACTCTGTGCTAATGATGGCTGGCTTTCTAAGAGATTCATGGGAGGAATGTGAATCCTTGGCAGCTTCCCTTTTGCCATCATGCATTTATTTACTCAACCTCCGGGCACGATGTAATGCATTTCGTTATTTATTCCTGTCAACGCAACATGGCCAGAATGTGTAAAAAAATGGGGAGAGAAAAAGAAAGCTACTAGAAAAAAAAGCAGAGAAAGGCGGCGTTTTGGTTCTGTTTGTATATACTGGTAAGTAAGCAAGTAAAAGTAGTGGTGGTTCGACTGTGTTTGCTTACATACACCATAGTTATTAGACACACACCTACTCAAACGTATACACGCGTTGATACATATGTACGAACAAGAAAAAAAAGCAGTAAAAAATAAAATAAAACAGTTAAGTAAATATGCACCGCTATAAAACGACAGACGTGGAACATTTTACTTGTGAAGAAAATACATTAAATACAAAATAGAGGCAGTAACACAGAAAAGTAAAAAAAATATAAAAAAGAAGTTTTTTTTTCTCCCTTCTTTTGTACGTACCTTAAAGTTACGGAAGCATTTTTCGAGACACTCCATTCTGTGGATGAGACAGAGTTTGAGGGAAGTGTCAGTCGGCGGAACCGGAACCATATTAAGTCGCAAGTCAGCTTTGTACTCGAACACCATGGAATTGCTGGAGATTTGCTTTCCATTGGAGTAGACGCGTATCGGAACCAAGCCTGGACTGTGAGCTGTTTTGTATTGTAGTTACCACGAATATAAAGAAGACGAGAGGGAGAAAAGGAAGAAAGAAAATCAACAACATTAATCATTGAGCAGGATATAGAAATTGCACACTTCCACTTCGTTTCATGTCTCACTATGATGCTTCCCTACTGCTGTTGGTCTATCGTTGAAATGTTGTGTTTTTTTCTTATTACTTTTATCAAAAGTGGTGTAGTACGAGAAAGAAGATGAAAAACACATGTGTGGGTGGCTGTACAACGATGATGATGGAGAGGATGCAACTGACTGTTTCTGCTTCATATTACACACCAAATGCACACACAAACACTCTCGCATACCAAACAAACAAATAAATAAATTGCTTCAAAATATATATAGGTAGAGTTTTAGCTTCTCGTTAAAAATGCTAACAAACAGCATTTTTTTTCAACACTTACCAACACCAAGTGTGTGAGAGTGTGTGTGTATGCAACTATAACATATTCTTATTCGAAATATCCACCAAATCCACCCTACTTGTCTAACTTGTTTTTTTAAAAAAGAAGATGAAATACAAAAAAAGTAACAAATTGGTTTAAGCAGAGCAGTACATAAAGTGCATCTTTTGTCGCTTCAATTACATCTTTTATGACATACTCGTAACAACACAGCTTTATCTTCTTAGGTAGATACATTTATAACATCATATCAACATCATCATCATCATCACAAGATCCACATCATTTTTTTTTGTAGCAACAGGACCAATGCCATCGCCTCATTCCATTTCTATACAAAATGCTATCACATTGAGAGCGCTTTGTTTTTCAAGTTCTCAAAAGATTCTCACACATGACAGGACTCGCAAGAAACACACAACAACTCTATAAAATGTCAGCTAACAATTTCTTCAGACAGCTTAAGAATCCTTCTTTATTTTTTATCCACAAAAATATAATTTTTCTAAAGAAAGTAGACATCCACCAACTAAGTATATATAACGTAACAAAAGAAACAGAGCCAAATAACCCAATAGCATTAGGGCATGAAAATACAAGAAGCTTATAATATACGGAACGGAATAAATAGAATATAACGGAGTCTTAACGAACATAAAGCTACATTAAAGTAGTGACTTGGTTGGTTCGTTCATGGTGTCTGTGTTTTCTCTCTCACTAAATCAACGCACGCTACATTTAAGAGATTCACCCATTTTTCTACCTCCATTCACACATACGAACGACTGAACGAGATTCACATTTCATGCCATTTTTTTTCTTTCTTTTCTGCTTCTTACTTCTCTCATCCTCCTCAACAGCTTGATATTAATAATAAAAATGTGTATAGAGAAATGATACAGACACAATAAATTTGTATGTATGGCTGGTTGGCTGTTGGTAGTTTGGCACTTTGAGAAGAAATTGTGAATATAGCATCATCATCATCATCATCGTACAGAGTCCACTTCTGTTGTGTGTGTGTGCAACTGTGTTCTAGAACTCTGGCAGCAATAAATTATATTTTCTCAGTGATTTTTTCACAGAGATAAAAGTTCTCCTGTCACATATTATTACCCATAGCTTCATTTTATATGGCAGTGCATGGCAAAATGTAAATGTTAATTGCGTCCTGTCGATAATTAAAGGTCAGCAGCGCCAGTTATGTGTTACTATTATAGTGATACACAGTCGTATATTATGTGTAGCTTGCTGAGTTTTTCTTACCCTTTGTGCTTCGTGCACATTTCTTTTTTCTAGAAAAAACCATGGTAGGACAATTTTTGGTGGAGTTTTAATGATAACAAGACACTAAATAAGTACGACAAGGGAGAAAAAAGAGGAAAATATAGTAGGGATATATGTATTTATTATTATCACAACTTACGAGGACAAAAACATTTGAGAACACCGACTTGGAGATAAACAGCAGGAACTGGGAGGTCCCCAAAATGCACCGAGTAGTCTTGATGAGGATTGTTGAACTGACCGACGATGAGGATTTTCGTACCACCCTGTGAATAGACCAATGTCACTCTGTGTCATTTTCATTTCTTCATTCATTCTCCCACTCTTTCTCTCAAAAGAGATAAAATAATGAATTATTATTATGATTCACAATAATTTTCGTATAAATATTTCAGCCCATCTTCCCATTATTATTTTTTTATTGGGGAAGTCATGGGCAGAGGAGAGGTATATAAATCTCATTCATAAAACATGCATGTGGATATTTTTGGAATAAAATAAGCCAAGAAAAAAAGAGATTGTCTGAGGAAAATGACATTCTTTTTTTCTCATTGTGTGTCATTTGTAGGCTCTAATTCGAGTCATCATCCATCATCTCAAACAAATGATTGTAAATCGTAATCATGTATATTTAAGTGGAGACATAATAATCGCTTTTAGCTAGTGCTGTGCTAACCTCAGAGTAGGCCCATTCTGGGTTGATGTCAACGATTGTATTTTTATCGCCCCCACCCATCAATCCCCCATCATGATGGTGATCCAGATCGTCAGACAAATCAGCCAAAATGTCAAATGCATCCAAATTAACGAAAACATCGTCAGCGGACGGTGACATAGGTTCCAAGTCACCGGATGTATCAACTGCTCCCATATTTGCACTAAGGGTCTGCTGAATGTCCTCATGTGACATGTCCAGAGTCTCTTGCTGGTAAAAATGACCATGATGATGGTGCGGGTGCTGTTGTTGTCTTTGAACATGATGTTGCTGCTGTGGAGTGGGTTGTTGTTGAGGCTCGTACTTGATTTGAACTTGCGGGGCAGTGGCTGGAACATGACCATTCACATGAGGTCCTGCCTTGTGTCCCGGTCCACCACCATGATGAACAATATGTTGGGGGATTTGTTGAGGTTGTTGCATTGATTGTGAAGGATGTGGCGGATGTTGTTGTTGGGGAGGAGGGGGTTGTTGTTGCTGCTGCTGCTGCTGTTGGTGATGTATTGCTTGTTGAGATGGGGCTAATTTGGAAGTCAACGTGGTGGCAAAGTGCTGCTGGTGCTGTTGGGAATGGTGAATGAACAACGTTTGATTGGAGTTGGAGATTGTTGTTGTGGATGTGCCACTGGATGTTTCGGATGCATGGATGTTAGCATTCTGAATGTCCATTAGGGAAGCTGCCAACGACGAACTTACCGTCGTTGCGTTAGTACTGCTAAAAGATTGATGTTTGCGTTTGTTAAAACATGGAACCATTTTGGAATGAAAACTGAATTGGTTTATATCACAAACAAAAAAAATGTAAATTCGGATAATTGGATTTACTTACCAGATATTTTGAACTGTAGTTAATGCGGAGGAATGATTATTATGATGTCTTGCTGCCGCCACTGCTGCTGCCTGAGAAGACGCTAAACTGGACTGACACGCCACTGTTGCTGCGGCTGCAGCCGCTGCAGGTTTTCCATTCAAAATTATAAGACCGCCTGCAGTTTGAAACTGAGAGAGATTTAGAACAAAAGGTCTTTCAGGTGCTGAACCTCCTGTACCTGCAGTTAGGTTCACCGTCGTTGCCACACGGTTGTGTTGTCCAGGATGCTGTTGTAAGCTGTCAGAGTTCACTTCACAGCTTCCCCCGTGGGGGGAAGCTGTGA